>CM039086.1:54526728-54649367 GCA_022113865.1 Chimonanthus praecox | reverse complement strand
GAAAAACCCTAAACTTTCAAAGACTATTTTCCTCCGGTCGTCTCTCTTCTTCATCATGAAGCTTAGGAAGCTTAGGAAGTGATATGGGGTTGATTCGTGAAGAAGATGAGAACGTTCCTCTAGGACCAAATATGTAGCACTCTTGTCCTAGACCCATGTTCCGCTGTACCAAAGCTCACTGAATGAAGATGCAGATCTGAAGGTAGAAGGGCGAAAACATCATCAGAAGAATACATTTTTTAAGACTGGTTAAGGCCCAAGGCAGTGTTCTTTTTTATCTTTTATTGGATAAACATTGTAAGGTGAATTAGAACACTGTGTTCGTACCAGTGTTATCAGAACCGGACCAAACCGCGGCTAAACCGCCAGTCCAGTTATAATAAAAAACCTTCTGATGAGTTGAACCGCAAAAAACCGAGACGGACCGTGGTTTTTTGCAGTTTTCTTAATACAGCCGTGAACCGTGGGCCGCGGCTTGAGTTAAAAAAAAAACGATGGGATACGAAATTACTTCCCTAGGGAATAGAGAGGGGCGGTAGATGGGTAGAGTAAACGAAAAGGCTTCCCATTCTTTCTTCTCTGTCAACTCTTCTACAACTCTTCTTCTTCCTTCTCTCAACTCCCCTGCTGCTTCTGTGAGTTTTTTCTTCCATCGTTTTTTGTAGCTTTTCCTCTTTTATTGTATTTATTTTTTAAATTATCTCCCTTTTTTTTTTTTCCTTTTTGAAATGGTTTTCTTGAATTGTTTGATGTTACAGAAGGTAAAGTTTGTATATATTGTTATATTTTTTGGGTTCTATACTTCTATTGTGAAACCCATTCGTTTTTCATGATTTTTTTTTTGCAGTTGTTCATTATATTTTTGTATCTTTGAGCAGTTAATTTATTTTATTGTTGTACTTTTCTTTTTCTGTAAAAGGATAATATAGTGTAATTTTTGTATAAGAAAAAGGGGATAAAAAATTATAGGTGTCATTTTATCATTGTTATTTGGGTTCATTGGAGGTAGGAAAGATAGTGGGGGTGTAGGTGATTGGTGAAGGGAAGAGGTTAATGGAGAAGGTGAGTGGTATGGGTGGATTGATAATGACTTAGATTAGGACAGTGATCATGGAGGGTGAAGGGTTTGGTGTTTACTGTTTAGGTGATGGTGAGGTGATGGTGAGTAGTGGAGTTTTACAAATGAGATTTTCTTGAAACCATCACTATGGTAGAATTAATTAGTAAATGTTATTGTTTTTAGTTTTTATTCATGTTTATACATTTTTATATAGTGGAATTAATTTATCATATTTTTTTTTTAGTTTACTAGTTGTATCAATGTCAAATCCTTCAGAGTCTAGCACAAGTACAACACGCGGAAAGACTGATGTTACATGGAACCATGTGGGAGTAATTGATCACAATAATTTACAATGTCTTTATTGTGATAGAATATTTAAAGGTAGGGATCTATCGAATGAAACATTATTTAGCACAAGTTAAAGGCAAAGGAGTTGACACATGTAAAAAAGTTCCACCACATGTTAGCTTCTTGATATGCAAGATTTAAATACTTTTGCTTTTCAAAAGAAAAGTAAAAAGCAAAAGACTTGTTCATAAAGTGAAAGGAGTCAACAACTGGAAGAAGAAAATGAAATCAAGAAATTGTTAGAGACTTTAGTGATAAAGGGATAGTCATAAATGAGGGTGGGCGAAAGGGTTTAGAAAGTTGCTTTCCTCCTCAAACCACAAAAGGAGCTCAACCCACCATTAGAAGTGCAATGGCAGGCAAATATGCCATTGAGGCTGCAAATATGGATGTTTGTAGGTTTTGGTATGATGCATGCATCACATTCAATGCCATCAATTCTTCCTATTTCCAAAAAATGTGTGATGCTATAGCAAGTATAGGTCCTGGATATAAAGCTCCATATTTTCATGACCTCCGTGGATATTATTTACAAAAAAATGTTGTTGAAATTCAAAGTGCTTTGAAATTTTTCAAAAGTGTATGGAAAGAGTATGGATGCACACTTATGGCTGATGGATGGACAAATGCACGAGTAGGACATTAATCAATTTTCTCTTGTATTCGATAAAGGCACTATTTTTTTTAAATCTGTTGATGCAAGTCCCTATTCAAAAATTAGAAGATGTTATTTGAGCTTTTTAAAGGAGTTGTTGAAGAAATTAGTCTAGAAAATGTGGTTCAAATTGTGATAGATAATGCCGTCAATTATGCAAGTGCGTGTAAGTTGATAACAACTCATTTTAAAATTATATATTGGACCCCATGTGCTGCCCATTACATTGATTTGATGCTTGAAGATATTTCAAAAATGGAAAAGGTGAAATGTGTTATTGAACGAGCAAGGTCTCTCACTACATGTATATACAATCATGGTTTTGTATTAACATTAATGAGGAAGTATACTGATGGAACTAAGATTATCCGTCCAGCAATCACATGTTTTGCAACTCATTTTCTAGCATTACAATGTATTTTGAAAAATAAAAGTGGATTACAAGCAATGGTTGTTAGCAAAGAATGGATAGATAGTAAATGGGTTACAAAAGAAAAAAAGAGGCAAAGACATGACTGAGTTGATCTTGAGCTCTTCCGTTTGGTCTGAATGTGAGATTATAGTTGCAGCATTTGAACCTCTTGTAAAAGTGTTACGCATGGTTGATAGTGATGATAAGCCTACAATGGGTTATATTCACCAGGCTATGTATAAAGCCAAACAAGCGATCAAAAACACACTCAATAAGAGAATGACAAATGATTCCACATCGACATTGTTATCATCAAGAATGTTGGTCGAAGTTATTCCTTATTTGGGCATTATAGATACTCATTGGGATAATCAATTGCATCGTCCACTTCATGTTGCTGGACATTGGCTTAATCAATCATGGTTTTATAAAAACATCAATGTTGATCGGGTTTCTAACGGTGTTCTTGATTGCATTGAGACATTATACTATAATGATATTGCAATGCAACAATCGATCCTCAAAGAGCTTAAATGTTATAGAGAAGCATCAGGAAACTTTGGGCAAATTGGCTATTGAAGTTCGCGACAAAATACTTCCAAGTATGTTTCTTTACATTTAATTAATCATTTACTTTAATTAACTAGGAAACTTTAGGTCTTTTCATATTGATGTGTCTTATTTCTTTTTTCAGCTGATTGGTGGATTAATTATGTAGGTTCAACTCCAAATTTACAAAAGATGGCAATTCGTATTTTAAGCCAAACTTGTACTTCTTCTGGATGTGAGCAATTGGAGTGCATTTGAACGTATACATACAAAAAAAAGGAATCGATTAGAGCATCAAAGGTTGAATAATTTGGTGTACGTCCAATATAACTTGCACTTGTTAGAAAGGTAAAAATTAATAAGTCTTCAAACTTATTTTATGTTTATCTTAATTCTTTGACAAAGGTATCAACTAATTGATATTTGTATAATATTTTTATTTTGATAGAAATTCGAAAAAAAAAATATGTTTTGATCCAATATCTTTAGAAGATATCGACGTATTAGAATATTGGATAGTTGAGTGAGAACCATCCCTATTGAATGAGGAGGAACTACAAACTTGGGAGAGAATGGAACAACCTACGAGTGTAATGACTCAACTTAAGGAAGATGATTTAGGTATAATTATTTAGATTATAATCATTGTTGATATAATATTCCTTGAATTTAGATTATATAAAATGGAGTTGCATATATAATATTCTCATACATGTATTTTCTTTAATTGTAGTGAATTTGATGGAGAGGAATGATGGAGATGAAATGGAAAACTTGGATTTGTTCTATGATCAAAATGAATGAAGATGTTGGTTCTTTTAAGGGTTTATGGTGATTTTGAAATTTAAATATTTTTTGGATATTAACTAATGTTGACTTATAGAATTGTTATGGATATTAATTAGCATTGAGTTGTTAAATGATATATTAGATTATGGAACTTTTTATTTCGATGGTATAGGATCGATATTTAGATTGTGAGATTAGATGTTAAATTAATAGCTTTTAGATTTATAATTGTGTTTGTGAGAACAATTTTTTTTTATTTTTTATGAATATTTAATATTATTTATAATATTATATTGATGAGCACGACTTTGACCGGCTTTGACTATGGTTCAACTCGGTTAAACCCTGTTGAACCCAACCTCCCTCGGAGACGATTCGACAAACGGTTCGGTTCTGATAATATTGGTTCGTACCACCCAAATAAATAGGTGTCGAGGATTAGATCATGGGGGTCGAACCTCTATAAAAAATTAGGTTGTACTATCTGTGTGAAAAGCACATTCATAGTATATTGGGACGACCCAAGAGTTGGGAAGTTGACACTGGATGTGGGTTTGATTAGACCGAACTACTATATATTGTTGTGCATATGTGGTGTTTGATGGATTGTAAATTATTATTTGATTTGCACACACGTTCGATTATTCCCGCTGCACATATTGTTAAATTAATTTTGTTTAAAAAGGGTAATAAAATCAGTTCAGACGTATTCAACACCACCCCCCCCCTGCGTCTAGGTCTTGCATTGTTCTAGTAGCGGACTTTCACTTCCACCCCTACCTAGAAACTTGTTTTCATTTCAAGTCCCACTTACCCTTGGCCTTTAACTCATTGACTGTAGACCCAACTGATCCCCATTAGCTGTTGCCCACAACCCAGATCCAGACCTCTCGTCCACTACCTGTTTAAACCCCATCACTCGACCGTCGTTACCCACCTTTTATGAAGATGAAGAAAGAAGAGAGCAGAGAAACGAGCATTCAGACGGTGGATTTTTACATTAAAATAAACAGTCGACCGGTCCGACCGTCCAAACGCACGAAGAATATTTTGAATGGCATTCGGACGGTGCAAAAAGCAGAGGGCAAAATGAGAATTTCACATGTAAATTTGAAATCTCGTGTCTGCTGGAAGAAAAAAAGCTCGTGTCTAAATGGCCACCCTTGTTAGATTACTATTTGACATTTTTTTTACATATGTCACTCTTCTTTAATTTTATAATTTCATTTTTTCTAACTTTTTACATATGATATGGATTTTACATTAATATTGAAAATTTTAATATGACTAATTTTTTTTAGTAGATACATTCTTATTAATTAACTATCTCAGCTATAAAAGCTTTTCCCACTCACTGAGAAAGAGATGTGACAAAAAAGGTACTAGGGGGGAGAACAAGTGAAACACCATGCTAACCATAGTTACAAATATTGTTCTTGGTATATTAACGACAATCAGTAATATTGGGTTATTTTCAGATTTATGGGTTTTTAGTAGAATATTAATGGAAAATCTCACGAAAAATATAAGATTTAAAAAGTAATAAAAATAGAATAAATGAAAAATATTAAATAAAATAAAAATCTTAATAAGAAATTTACCGGGATATTATTGCGATATTACCATTTATCACGTTTTTAACTCGATTTTATGGGGATTTACCAAAAAATTACCGCTGTGCCGATAAATACGGGTTATTAACGCGGTAATAATATTTTGCCGATAAAAACATGATAAATTTGAAAATACCGCTGATATTTGTGACATAGATGCTAACCACTGTATCTACCCATAACTCATATATTCAAATTCTAAGGAGGCAAAACCCTGTAACTGAATGATTGGCCAATTCCAAGGTTGAAACTTGAGTTAGGTTTTAACTCAACCCACATGACCCATGACCCAACTCGAGAAAGTAATGGCTTGGGTTGTGAATTTATATATTTCGAGTAGAATCGGGTTAAAGGAAAAAATCTATAAGAAATTCGGTTTGAATTAAGAAATTTAAGTTGAACCCCATCCAACTCCAGAGAACCTGAAGAGACCCGTATTCCATAAATATATAACATAATTTTTACCCACTCCTTTCTCTAACCCTAACTGACACTACAACTATTCCAGCGGCGTTCCATCCAAATCTCTTCTCTCGTCTCTACCTCCATGTCTTCTCTAGGCTCTCCCTTTCTCCTCTATCCTCTCCCCTCTCTTCTCTTTTTGATCCTCTCCCTCTCTCGATAAAAATGGCAGCAACTTATCCTTTGTGTCCAAGCAGATTTTTGGGAAATCATCTCCCTTTTAGGCTGTGAAGGACTGCTCGTCACAATCTGACTTAGTTCAGAATTGACTGACTCAAGTAAAAGCTTTTTTTACTCGAGCAGAGTTCAAGATTTTAGATAATTAGTACCTGCAAACATTCGAACACCCGGCTTAATAGGCTTAATAGTATAGGAGCAAGGCGATTTTGTCACAAAGTAAGCTAAAAATTCAGCCGATTAAATACATGTGTAAACTGTTGCAATGCAACGTATCAGCCGATGCATAGGACCTGGATTTGGCCTGCGGACCGTCCGGCCCGGCCCAATAAATAAGCAAATAGGCCAGATCCTAAAGTCCACGGACTTTGATTCGGACAGTCCATTTAAACTCGAACGGGCCGCGGACGGTCCGCGAGCCCGTCGGACTCACGTAACCCGTTATGCCCCATTCGCTTGTAAACATGAGTGATCGCTCTCTCTCGAAACCCTAAATCCTCTTTCCCTTGTTCTCATTCGCCATCTCGTCTCTTCCCGTCTCAAGCCGTCACTCTCAATCGCTCTCTCCATCTCTTCCCTTCTCTCGCCCTCGCTCTCGATGGCTCTCTCCATCTCTTCCCAGATCTCTTTACCTCTCTCGCCACTCTCTAGGATCCGTTCTCTTTTTCCTTCCCTCTCTCTGGTTCTTCCCCTCTCTCAGCGCCTGTTTTTGTGTTTTTTTTCTTTCTGGTACCTCTCTTTCTACTGTTTTTGGGGGTTTTAAGACTTGGGTCTTTCCTAGTTTTCTCTCTAGACTGCTTTGATTTTCCTCTATGCCCCTGTTTTCGATCTCCACTCCATCTCTGACCCAATCTCCATCCTTTTTCTTTAAAGTAAAACTCAAATCTATTGAGATCTGTGCAACCCAAAATCTGCAAGTCATTGCCGTTATTACCTGCTGAGATTGATCAATCTGTTGCTAACCCAAATCTGATTGCTGCTAGTCCGATTTACCAAATCCAACCATCCATTGTAGCCCCTCTTAATCGCTGCAGATTTGTTGTTGTTGTTACTTCTTCTTTTTTTTTTTTTTTTTTTAAAGTAAATAATGTTGGGGAAAACAATGGAAGGAAATGGGTTGAGGGTTTTCTTTTGTCACCCTTTTCTCTCTCTAGGCTGCATTGATTTTTCTCGTTGCCCCTGTTTTATCCCTTTTTTTATTTCTGGGTATCTCTCTTTCTCATATTTTTTAGGGATTTGAATCTTTGCTGAATGGGCTAAAATCATTGCAAGAGTTTTTCAATCTGTAAAGAGATGGTGCTGTAGGCAAGTTGAAGCCAACCACAAAAGGTATCAGTTTATTGGATGCATTGGTTTTTGCATTTATAGTGTTTACCAGCATTTTCATTGGTGTGAAGGAATGATTCACCTATCCATCTTCATTGGAAGAATGATTCACTTTGATTAAATCTGTCTTATCTATCTTTGGTATGTTTTATCTTTATTTAAAATCTTGTGTAGTATAGTGGGGTGTTTAGAAAAATAGGGATCAGATCCAAATTACAAGAACTCATTTCCATTTGAGAACTCTTGTCCTAGGCTCTGCTGTTCTACTGATTAATTCCTTTTGCAAATGTTTTCTGTTGGGTGCTCTAGGAGGCATGTTTTTCTTTTTCTGTGTGTGTGTGTGTCTATTGCGCACGCCAACACAAAACTACGGGCTCTCTCTCCCTAACTGCGTGCATGAGCGTGCACACATGCATTTGAAGAAGAGAAAGTAAGAAAACATTTGGAGCAGGAAAAATGGTGGTGGAGAATAAGAAGTGGAAGATGAGTACATCTCTCTTCTTCTTCTATTAGAAAATAGATTGGCCCTTCTGTTCTCAAGTCTCAACAATTTTGAATTTAGTTTATTGGACCTGCATTTCATCTTGTACTACTGATTTTTAACAATGTGAGAGATTGGAATCCAAGAAGGTATAATTTTTTTGAGTTCACTTTTGTTTAAACCTCTCTTTATGGTCCAAATCATGTTTGAACGGGTCTGCTCTTTTCTAATGTTCACTTACATCCTTTCTTTATTTTCCTTTTCTTACTTTGATTGGAACCCAAAAATTATATGTGCATTGATTTTTAAGAGGATGTGAGCTGTTTGCTTGAGAGGAGAAGAAAAGGCAATCATAATTTGCATACTTGATTTTTGAATGTTAAGCTGTGTGATACAAATCCATATCCACTATATTTGCTAGCAAGTGATCCTGTTAGTGTATTATCCATCTTCCAAGTATGTTGGCGCCTTCCTAATACTTATTGTTCTTTTTTTTTTCTTTCAATATTTCATTTACCTCTCTAACCTAGCTCATCATACTATTTATGACTAATTGGATTTGTAAACTATCAGTTATTTACCTTTTATTTTCAATAACTAGTTTCTATCTTAACCGATGTACTTTCATACTTTGGTAGTCACTTAAAGGGTATTGTGTTCTTATAATGTATGGGCTGTGAATGTCTTCTTTCTGATGAGAATTTAGTGAATTCACTTATTTGTTAAAAAGGTTGTGTGATTGTGTTCTTTTTTATGGGAATTTAGTGAATTCACTTATTTATTAAGGAGAATTGTATTTATTATATGAAGTAATCTGAAAATTTATGTGGGCTTCTTTGTCTATTGTTTTGCATATGAATTGCATGTGAGGATAAATTTGGTTTATGGTAGGAGTGTGAGATGTTTGAGGCTTGTAATTCCAGTAAGGGATCTCCAGAAATCTAAAGACATGAAAGAGAAGATATAGAAGGAGAGCTCTAATAAAGAGATTATTTTATTTGAGCTTAATTTCAGTAGATTGTAACATTATTATTATCATGTATTTGTCTCTCTCACGGAAGTTATAGGATGTTTAAGATCAGTTTAAAAATCAATATGAACATCTTTCAAAGATACGAACTAAAAATTTCTTTTTCGACTTTGAATACTTAGACTAAACTGAAAAAATTTCAAAAAAAAAAAAATTATCAATTGAAAAGTTCAAAATTTATCTTCAACATAAAGTTCAAAATTTATCTTAATTTTTCTTTAAAATTATCGTAGGGAGATATTTGTCTTTCATCCAATCTTTTGTTTAAAAACTTGAAAAACTTAGCTGTTAGACTTAATTTGACTTAAAAAAAATATTAAGTTGAGCAATTCAAGAGTTATTTTAAATTTTTTAAAAATTAATTAAAATTTTCAACATAGAACTATCAAATCAAGTCTTAATTTCATATATTTTAAATTTTGATTTAGGTTAGAATAAAATATCTGATTTATTGGGTTCAGTCGAAAAAAATGAATTTGGGCCTTAATAGTATGATGGGTTGAAAATAGACAAACAGGCCCTTATCGGGCCAGGCCGAATTCAAGATTAATCGAACACTGTATTATCGGGTCGAGCCGGATAATTGGACCGGGCTGGGCCTGACCTAGGTCCATTTACAGGCCTAAATTATTGACATAACTTTGTTTGATTTTAATTTTCCACTTTGTTATTGACTTTGAAATTATTTAAGAGTTGAAATTCAAAAAAATGATAAAAATAACTCAAAATTATAATTCTTTAGAAGAAAATTACTAGACTTTATTTTCCATGTTTCTAAAACTTTTGAAATTTTTTCCACAAATTTTCAAAACATTTTAAAATTTTGAATTTTGTAACTTCTTGATAAAATTACATAGAAATGAAGCCTAGAATTTTCTCAATTTTATATAATCTTTAAAGAATTTTTTGAAAAAAAATTAAAAATAAATCTCAGTTAAGAGATAATACGTGTCAGAACATTACAGTTAGCACACTGAATTTTTTATCCCAGGTCACGAATCATTCATAGCCATTTCATCTGTTTCAGCTTCTAATTTGAAGACTTCATTTTTCCAAAAAAAAAAAAACAAACATATTCTACAATTAAATAACAAAAATGCCCTATAATTTCAATATCCATTTAGAAGAGGATGAAACATTCATTTCTATTACATTTTCTAGTAACCGTGGTATCATTCGATATGTGGTCATGCCATTGCTGAGACTCTGAGAGTAGCAGCTTCAGCTTCAAATGCCAACATTGCTTGACTTCAACGAATCCAACATAGCCTTTGCAGCCAATACTTCGGATATCTTCTTATTACGACTGGTTTCTCTGTAAAGGATTCCATTCGCTTTTACTTCGAGTCTAATGGAAAAATTTCCATCATGACTCGTCTTATTGTATTTCTTCTCATACGATTTTTTTGCACAGAGGTCTTCAAGCTCTCTCACTGGATGGTATTTAATTGTCTCTGGAGTAACCAAAGGTTCTAATAGAGGCCTTATGCTCTCCCAGACAACTTCCTTATTAAATCTAGAATCAATTAGAATGGCACCTGCAATTGATTCAATTACGTCTCCAAGCACCTGTTAAAAACACATACATTTCTTTAACAATGACTACATGGCATGAATGATCAATGTTGGAAAAGAGGGGCGTATTTCAATTTCTGCAATGATCAACCAAGTTTCAAAGAAAGTGATTTAAGCACAATAAAAGTAACAAGTAATTGATGTGACAGATGAAAGAACTAGGAAAGCTAAATCCACACGTTAAACAAATGCCAAGGAACGAATAACACCTAGGAATTGTTTGATAAAAAGCATATACTATTCAAGCTATTATAGGGCAGGATCATGGGCCATCCAATCTAGGCAACCATGAAGCAAACAACCAAGAAAGAAAAAAGTTTCTGACTCTACTGAACATGCCTCTGGAAAGAAATAAAGCATATCAACATACTCCAAGTTTCCAGCAGTGTCCGAGCAGTCACAAGAACAAGTTTTACTCTGGAGAAGTGACGTGGACATTACCACCAACACAATGCAGCAAAATGAAGATGAACTCATGGAAGAAATTAGCCAAGAAAATCAAGAAAATATTAAAGAGGTACTTAAATCACATGGAAATTTTATGGTGTAAAAAGGAGTCCATTATGGCTTCCATTGGGACCCAAATCATCAAAATAATTGGCTCATGGGCTAGTATGTTGCGCCAGGCCTTCAAATCCATGTTTTTGGACTGATTTTGGATTAAGGAGCCCATTTGATAAGCACAAGGAAGTGTTACTAGATTTCAAATTCTCTCATCTCCACCTCCTCAGCATAGAAGATTTCTAGCCCTACTTTGATGGATCTAAAGAATTGGAAATAGAAACAAAATCTCTTTTTATTAAACAAGCTTTGGGCACCACCTACTTTCCCATTTTGTATTTTTTTTAGAAAGGACACATGACACATAGAGATTGGCAAAAAATATGGAGTAACTTTGCAGGAATATTTGATCTACCCCACGACATAGGATTTTCATAAAATTGGAATCATTGAAAAACATATTCAATAACCTTTCCAACAACCCCAAGTTTGAGCAATTTTGACATGTACATAAAGTTATGACCAATTTCATAACTAGATAGTGAAAGGAAAGTTTATTTTTGTTAATTTGACATTCCAAACACTATAAATAAGAGGAATTGCACGACCCAACAATTGAACAAAATTGAGTTGAAGTTGACTGAAGCTTGGTTGCATTGGTCTCTCCAAGTTTTGGTAGATTTGATTTTCTAGCAAATTAATTTGTCTTTAATTAATTTCAAACCTACAATTCTCGATTCTTGCTTTATGGTTTTTCGAATTTATATTGGCATTCTAAATTAATAATTGCACAATTATTTGAGTGGAATTCAAAATTGAATTGAAGCCTTTGTCAAGCTTATTCCTTAGTGAATTGTGAACTAAGTGAGTTCTGGCCTTCGAATTTTTCCCGAGTGAATTTTTATTGGTTCTCAAATCATTTTTTGCGTTTCCAAATAAAATTGGGCTGAATTTCAGATTTGTTTGGGTGGTCGATTTTGATTTCCTTCACTCTCTAGCTTCAATTTTCTAAAGAGGCAAAATTTTCATTATTTTGGGAAATCGAACCGTTAGACCTAAACTCCAATTTTTCAATAATTGGAGCCATTGACCAAACCATACTTGTGGCTGAAACTTCTTGCTGCGTTTTTCTAAAACTAGGCTACATTAAGAAGCCAAGTAGCAAGGGCATTTCAAGCTGCTATTCACAATGGCCTTCTTCCATATGTATGGCTTTGGCCCACTAACAGCATGTGAGAAACATCAAGTATCATGGCCCACAGAAGGGCCATTCCTCTTGCCCCAAAATAATGAAACATAACTTCAAGTGGACTTCGCATACAAATTGTGGCAACAAAAAGAACCTCAGCATGCAGTTTCATGTCTGCTTATAGCTTTAACAGGGAAAAGACGCAATCATTTGAATCATCGTCACAAAAGAAAGTAAGAAACAATAGTAAACGTGATTAATGTTGTCGCTTACCTTGGGCAAACCTGTCCCAGCTTCCCACCCAAAGGAAAACCCTGAAAATGATGGATCAAAACTGTTAAGGAAAACTTCAGTCTGTGCATGAAGCTCAGTGGAACCATGAAGGATGTGCTTGTTCAGTCCAGCCTTGACTGCAGCATGTGCATAACAATCATTATTTACAGAAGCTGACCGGAGGTCAGTCAAAAACCCAGGGGACAACCCAGGGTACTTGTTGTACAGGTGTACAGTCGTGAGATAATCCACAACAGAGTCACCAAGAAATGCTGCACAAAACAAAATTCCTAGTTCAGGGAAATTTATACACA
The DNA here is from genome assembly GCA_022113865.1 of Chimonanthus praecox. Taxonomy (NCBI): domain Eukaryota; kingdom Viridiplantae; phylum Streptophyta; class Magnoliopsida; order Laurales; family Calycanthaceae; genus Chimonanthus; species Chimonanthus praecox. The sequence continues at coordinate 54,636,610 of CM039086.1, read as the reverse complement.
GCATATCGCAACAACATATCGCAACAACATATGGAATGCAATAGATATCCCATTGAACTGCAGCACTCGCTCGCTTGCAATAAAATTTTTTGCTTACCCATCTACACATCTAATCTATATGAAACTTATGAGAAGAAAGTAAATCATTCATTGACAATTGGAATATCAAATGAAGATTTTTAGGAAAATATTGCTTGAAGGTGGAGATTTTGCTCATCCATTAAAGTAGCAGTGCTCATGCACAAATCACTTGATTAAAAGTTGTGAAAAATAGATGATATTGTTAATCACAAATATCATGTAAGGATTGCTTCAACAAGCATATGCATGAGCATGTAAGTTGTTCCCCTGCGACTTGGCCCAAAACCCACCCAAACCCGACATAAACAAACGGGTTTGAACACATGCCAGCCCATCAGGCCAGGCTGAGGTTAAATTCTTGAATCCAATAACAGACCGGCTCGGGCTTTCACAAGAAGTCCATGAAGCACATTGGGCTTTTTGAACCGTTTAGCCGTTATATGTGCACCTGGGTCATTTTCCATTTAAAAATATTGAAATTTATTAGAAAAATGATGATTCAGATTGAAAATAGGCAATATGAACTATAAGAGGGCCATTTAAGCTTTGAACTCAATTTTTAGCTATTTGATCTTAGTGGACAAAGTCATCAGACATCTAGAAGAATCAACAAGACAAAGACACGTGGTAACTTTAGTCACCAAGATCAAGTGGTTAGAAAATGAGCTGTGAGCTCAAATTTTGTCCACTTGTAGCTCTTATGTCTACTTTCAATATGACGGGTTTGATTTTTAATAATCTTAAATGGCCAGGTTCGGACTTAGTGTGTTCCAAATGGGCGAACTCAAGCTTTAACCTACAAAGCCCGACAGGCTCGGGCTTCCATAGAGCATAGCCCAGCCCGAACCCAACATGTGAATACCCCTATGAGCACACCAAGAAGCTGCGAAGAACACACACACATAAATATATTAGATATATATAAAATATCATGGGTATCCCCACCCACATTGTAGATGAGACCACACCCACGGATACACAAAACCGAGTGAAGAAATTAGCTATTGAAAATCACAAATGTTAAAATGTAGGGATTGCTATAGTAAGCATATGTATGAGTATGCCAACTTTAAAGACAGGATACATGTGCAATCCACCATATATACCAAAAGAGTTATTGTTAATCACAAATATCATGTACAGATTCCTTCAACAAGCATATGTATGAGTACGCCAGGAAGTTGTGAAGAAATTAGATTTTTTTTTTAGTAACATGGTTTAGATGTTGTAAATCTAGGGATTGCTGCCGCAAGCATATGTTGAGAACGCCAGGTTTAAAGACATCAGTCCCTAGTTTAGGGTTAGTTTGTTATTGGTTATTGAGTTACTGGAACTCTCAATCCAGCGTTTGGATTCCATGAATGCAATAAACTCACCTAGTCATTTAGAAGGATTTACTAATCAAAAGAAGATGCCAGAAACTCCTATAAATACTGTAGGAATCAAGCTTAATATTGAGTAGACAGTATTAAGAAAGCATTAGACAAATGGGAAGAAAGTATGAAGCTTTGCTTCGCACTAAACTCAAATTGGGACATGAGTGATTGCCACAGATATGCTGAGTTATCACTTGAAGGAAGAGCAAAAGCATTCATCAGGAATCTTTGAAAAGGAGAAGATGATGAATCCAAAACCCTCTACCAGAGCTTCTTTATGAGTTGACAATTAGCTTGACCTTTAGGAAATTTATTTCCTTAATACAAGCCGAATTTCACACTCGAAGATGTTGCATTCATCTTCAAGTCAAGGATGGACTAGAAGAGATAATTTTCCTTCTATCAGAAACCATCCTCTAGAACAACATATCGCCATAATGAATAAATTAAGAGAAAGGTTCCCTAAAGCAAAACAAGCCTGAAGAGACCTTAGTCGTACTAAAGACTTGAAGACTGGAGTCGATCTAGATCTGTTTGGTTTGTGTCACCAAATCCCAGGACAACCTTTGACAAACTTTTGTGTTTGTAGTGATCCAAGACTTCACAAAGAAGACATGCAATGGCACGTGCACCCACATCCAACATGCAACAACAGAGTTCTTCAATGTCTTTCTTGATGTGGCCTAGTGAACTGGGCACCTGCACTACCTAACAAGGGCACAAAAAGTATGACTACCTGCTGATGATGTGACTAGAAAGGGTTAAGGATTAATAAATCAATTTTGATAAGCACAAGGGCTGTGAGACAATCCTTTAAGCTAAACCAAATGCAACATATTGTTGATAATGGCATCTATTCAATTTTGTAATGTTAAATTTTGTATGCCAATGCACCTATTCAACCTTTTTATTGCTCTCTTAATTAAAAAGATAATAGGACAATAGGGGTAGATTGCTAGCTGCTTTTTCGGAATCAGTAGGGTCAATAGAGTCAAATGAGGCTGAACTGAGAGCAATTAGAAGATTACTTAAGGTCTGGTCTAGGTATAGGGATGGTACTCTCATTATCGAAAGAGATTCAACTAATGCTGTCGCCTGAGCTAGTAATAGGAAATTCCCCCATGGAGGCTGGTTTGTATTGCTAGGGATATCTGGAGTTTGTGTAATAGGGGTAACATCACTTTCACTCATACGCCTCGTTCAGCAAAAACATTGCGGACTTCTTGACGAAAGCTGATGTTCAGCTTCAAACACCGGCGTTGGTTTTTTTCCCTCCAGCCAACCTTGGGAGCTAGAGGGATCGGACCTTCAGTGGTATCAGTTTGGGGCGGATTTCTGTTGTATGTTTGATCTTCTTCTTATTTTTGTTATTTTTATGATTTTTTTCATATCTTGTTCTTATTCTTCACTTGAGTATCTATCTCTTATACTCAAATCCTTCTTATGTACTCTTTCCTTATTTTAATGAAATTTAATCGTTGATGCTTCAAAAAAAATTAAAAAGATAATAGGAGCATTTCATTTTAATTTGTGAAACAAGAAAATGTGAGATATAACATGAATGAAAAAGTCCAACTGCATAGCACCATAGTATTAATTGAAGAAAACGATTTAAAAATTTCTCTAATATAGTAACACTGCAGAAAATAGTCACAAAATGATGACAATTGCACATTTGATAAAATAGGCACAAATCAAGTAATCAAACAACATTCTAACAGAAAACATGCTCAAGAACTGACAAAGTCAAATCATTTATTAAAAAAATGACAAAAAACTAGACTAAGCACTGAGACGATTACCTGGTAGCATCTTGGAATACCAGGAATTTGATGTCCACAAGTAAAGATGGATCCCGGAATGATATCTAAGTAGTGATTCTAGATGACGGATATTTACATACATGTCAGGATTCTTTAAAGGGGGCAGCCTATCATCTGGTATTTCACTAACAAAATCAATCTTCATACCGAGCCACCTCATGAAACATAAAGCTGCTTGTTCGCCACCTGTGCTAAGGTATGCTCCAATCAATGCCTCGACGACATCAGCAATAACCTTGCTTTTCATACATCTCATGCCCCTATTATAGATCTCTTTTGAAGTAGAAGACAACATATTATCCTCCTGAAAGCATAGAGAACTATCCCCAGGTATAGTCCACCTTTTAGGATCAAAACATTCATTGCGAATAAACCCCTACAAGGGATAATGAGTTAAATATGAACAGTGTGAATGATGAAAAAACAGTTAAACCAATGAAATTCAAATTGCTTGTTCAAAGATCAGAGACAATCTTCCAAAGTAGCAAGAATAAGCTAAACAAGAGTCTTCACATGCAAGGGCAAATGTTGGCCTTGAAAACAGATTTTATTTATTTATCTATTAATCTTTTTATTTTTGGTCTAGTAGGGGGAACATTCCTATACGTTGCTTGAGTACAAGTATGCATGATGAAATTCAACACTAGTACAAGGTGTCCGATTCAGCAAATCTTAGAACATAGGATTCTCTATTGGCATAATATTCGTATAAACTTGTAGAGCTATCCATTTGAAATAAATAACATGTAGAAATACCTCCAATATAAAACAATATAGAAATAGTCAAAACAATAAAGTAATAAGCAACTCACAACATTAGTTTTTAGCTTTTTTTTTTAGTGGTAATAAGATGATAATGCATTAATAGAAAATGAAAGTACTAGAGTATACAAAAAGAAAACAAACAAAGAGGGTTTAGGAGATGTAAACCCTAAGGAGAAAGGAAAATACAAAAGAACCCATACCAAAGAAGTAAACCCCCAGTAAAAACAAACAAGTCCAAGTGATACATCCGATACAATCAAGACAACTCGTTTAACCCCTAAATCACAAATAGAAAACACCATGGGATGTTGAGTTTCAACTCTAAGTTTCCAAAAAAAAAAAATCTACTATTCCATTAGCCGATCTGCTAACTTGTGAGAAGAATATCTCTCAGCCCAATACTAACCATAGTTAGACTCATAAAATTTCGTGATGATGCTTTGTCAAAGAATGTTCTCCAATACTAGAAATACCGGAATCCAAAGGAAAGTTTCTATAAAAAATCCAACATGGAAATGTGTCGGTATGTTGCTTATTTCAAAGAAGCTGTCAAAATGTACTATACTCAATAATTTACTTTCCCATGTCTGACAAACCATCAAGACAATGCTAAGTGGGAAACATTTAAAATAACCAAAAATACAGCATTTTCCCCTTTTAAACTTAGAAAACCTTCATGACAATTGAGGGAACATGATCCCAATATCTTAACCATTCCTTTTTATAATAACGATAAAACATCTATGACTCTTTCTTTTTTTTCCTTTTTGGATCAATTGTTGGTGCACATCAACTGGATTATTGAGCAACCTTCAATATTAGGCAACAAAAGGATTCTATTGTCGTTTGCCCAACTGAAGTCAAATACTCAACAGAACCAAATAAGTGATGATTGTTGTGCTTTTCTCACTCATAATTGTAAAGCACACCCCAAATAAGCCATAATATTTGCCCAACTGAAGTCAAATACCAACAAAACCAATTAAACCACAGCTCTTGTGCTTTTATCATTTATAATTGTTGTGTTGTGGGACCCACTTCTACAACGCAATTGACGAAAATCTTCCAATTCTGTAAAGTCAACTACTGAATTTTGTATGATTGATTGTACTTAATTATTCATTTATTCCCTTCCAAAATCAGCCACATGATTCGCTCATACTTTGGATATGGTTCATCTGCCTCCAAGGAAGACTCACGTTGGGTGCAAGTGGGTCTTAACTTTGAAGGATAATCCTGATGGATCTATTGCCAGATATAAAGCTCACCTAGTTGCTAAAGTCTTCATGTAGACATATGGGGTGGACTATGAAGACACTTTTTACCTGGCGTTAAGATTACATCCGTACACATCTTGTTCTCCCTTGCCACCACTTATGTCTGACTCAGCATGATGAAGCCCAAATAAACAAACCGGAATAACTTAATCTAGAATGCAATGAGAGGAAACTCTTGCCTAAAGCACTTTGATAGTATCTCATATTCACTCTCTATCAAGAAATGCATAATTATTTGGAAAAAAAAACTTCAAGACAAACAGCAACTAGATATGATTGAGCATCCTAATGAGTGAAAAAACCAAAAATCAATGACTAGAAGGTGGAGACACTCAAGTACCAGCCACAGCAGAAAAATCTAGAGATTTGACGACAAACATGAAAGCAATTGTATTATACATTGTGTGACAACAATGGATTACTATCTGATTCCAAAAAGTGGAGAGGACAAACCATGATTTGTATTATAGGAAACTTATAGACCCAATTGAGTAGAAGATTATGGAATTCCATTTAAAATGGTTTGAGAGTGTCTGTCAATGACCATAAAAATAAAAATAAAACTCTAATACAAGGATAGGAAGGCCAGAATTGGAAAGCACTATAAAGGGGAGGCCTCCAAAAACTTGGTCCAACAGGGTTACGAACATTATAGATTTCGAAGTGACAAAGGATTTTTATAAGGGATATGGAAATGTAGAACCCAAAAGCCAACCCCAAATAGATCGAAAATGTCCAGGATGATGATGAGTAATTAAATAGAAATTCATATTAGTACAGGTCTTATCAACTTCAAGATCTTCATCAAAGGAAGCAAGCTTGGAAGCAAAATTTACTCAACACTTTTACTTGACTCCAACTCCTTTCTTCTTGCCTAGCATAACATAATATTAACACCTTACAAGGAACTAATAATTCCAAACTCACTTGTTCTCCTAGGGGATCTAGCCACGTACAAACAACTTCTAATGCCCAGTAAGGAGGAACATGTCTTGTCTAATCTACAACATATCTAGTAATTAGTTACACAAGAAGGTTGTCAAGAAATAATTTTGTTCTAACACACAAGTCAAATTCCCTTTCTTTGAAGGAGCAACACAATTTTAGATGGACGAAAGCTTGTACAGACAAAGTTCTATAGCTTATCAATGAAGCAAAGATGGAGCCTAATGTAATTCTTGGTTCAAATATTAGAACTTCATAATCACGATAATCAAAACTTGAATTTAAACTTGACAGAAAAATGCACCCAAGGTAGATAGCTGAAGAAAATGGCTTTAGTAAGAGTAAAACCGAAATTCTATATACAAATTGAGTAGGGTCTCTCACAAAGAAAAGAACTCAAACTCTCACCTAGGATTAATGAATGGCAAAGTTACTGCATGGGAATCTCATATACTCTAAATTGCATGAGTACAGGTACGAGTGTCGGTGTCCAACAAAGGTACAAGGTGTCGGACATGATGACCCTTAAAAATAGGACACAAAGACAAAAATTTAGTTAGGTTTTAAGAGGGAAAAATTTCAATATTTTAGTCATTTACAAAACAATATTAAAAAGAACTAAAATAGTCCATGAAGAATGGGTACGAGTATCTACAAGTGTCTACAAGTGCCCAATATGGGTGCAAGTGACTAAAACTGTTCAATACGGGTACTAATATTTGGAACTGTCCGTGCAACATTGTATATACCCAATGCAATATCAACAGCGCCATGGAGACCCAAGATCTTGTTACTGTGGAAGGTGTCAAGCATGATGATATGTCACACTTCCATCATTGTTTGATTCCCATATGTGATCATGCAAGTGATATGGAAAATCACATCAAGCAAATTTATGATCTAGTTCACAAGCATTCTTTGCAAAAAAGTGTTAAAAAAATTGAAGCGTACATTGATCCATTTTGAGAATATTTTATTTAAAAGTCTCGGAATCTCAATGAGTCATGGGAAATTCTTAGTTTCAAAGAAGATTCAAGATTGTTAGGAAAGAATTTAGATCTTGTCATCAGTTACATTCACGTCTTCAAGAACGTTAGTTTCGAACAATCATGGGTGCAGAAGACAATGTGGGAAAAAAAGAAATGTGCTAAAGGAATAAGCAAATTCGAGGGCAAGTTTTCTCCAAGCAAGGCAAACTACTATAACGCATCCAAAAGAGTTTGAAGGCCACAATTTAAGCATAGCCCTTAATTATTATGAAAATTAGATGCCTTCAAAATTCCCTAATTTGAAAGGCATATAGTGGTAAAAGTGCATTTAAGTTTGCCTGGACCATTAGGCTATGGTCCACATGAAATTTTCATATAAATGACTATGAGGCCGAGCCCACATGAACTTAGAAAATAAGACTTGCTTAGGGTGACGAATTTCCATTCTCTTTATCCTCAAAAAAATACTGCAAGAGATTGGATTTGCTTCGACTTATCTCCTCAAAAAACCAAGAGAAAAGGAAGATATCAATCCTTATGAAAAGAGAGATCATGGGTCTTTTATGTTTAGTTATTTTACCTTATTTCCTTATGTGTAATAATTTTAGTGGTGGATAATAAGTTAAAGGTGGTGTGTCATTTTAGATTGATGAATAACGTTGCAATAAGATCCATGACATGGCAAAATGCCAATCAAAAAGAGGATCTTAACGGATAGGGGTGTCTATGCATGCAGCTAGCATCATGGGGTCCAAGTTTGATGAACCTTGGCCATTGTAACACTACAAATAAGAGTCTTGGGACACTTAATAAACATCCCAATTTGTTTTATGAATTTATTCTTCAACTCTATGTGAGTTTTATCCATTGAATTCTTGCCACTTATTGTTTCTTATTCATCATTTATTGAATGTGTTGATTTTCCACAGAGCAAGTCATACATCCAAGGCAATTTTGGCATGAGAGTATATTTTCTTTAGAGCGAGAGTCACTCTTTTGTTCGTTTATTGAATTGGTTTTCCTCATTCCCGTTGAGCCCAATTATTTAGTTTTATGCTAGTTGGATCTTAAATAAGATCTCCTAAACCAATATTGCCCAGGGTTTTGCCTTTTGGATTCACTCAATTCCATTGAGCAATCTTCAATTTCCTTGATTTTAGATTCACAAGAGTCTAGAATACAATTTTTTGTCATTTTGGTTCTAAGGTTCTCTATTTGAACCTAAAGCTACATCAGAGCCAAACAGAAAATATACCCCACATCGAATTAAAAGGAAACTAATAACATCAAACCAAAAGGTTAACTAAAATATGATGACATCATGAAGCCCTACATATTTTGACTAAAGAATAGCAAAATACCTGCAGATCTTGGTTACATCCTAGCCTACAAAGGGTGGTATTAGATATCATACTGTCCTTCTTAGCACTAAGAAGGCCCTCATGATGAAGCGTATCACTTCTAAATAGTGTTGGCTTGCTGCATATTTAAGAAAAGAGTCACCAAGGGTCTCTAGCGACTCCAATGAAAACTCATCTAGACATTTCTTTGTCGTAATAGCTTCCAAAACCTATTACATAAACATTTAAGATCAAAACCATGAAAGGGGGATTTATGATTTTAAGATGTTAATGAATAAATGTTAGTGAAGTTAAAGAGGTTTTAATGAGGGAACCTTGCACTTGAGTATGCTTAAATTAAGTTGAACGGGATTTTGTTATATTGATGATATTATGTGATATTAAATTGCACAAGCATACTTGTATTGTGAGTGCATGTGAATATACATGTATTGAATTCTTATTGTTGAGTGTATGAGGTGGTGAAATGAGGAAAGACTAGTAGTTACGATCATACTAATTAAGTGAGGAAAGAGTATGTAAAAATGTACAATGATGAACTACATGCATCAAATGATGATAAGATGCATGAACGTTTGATGTGGGTTATATGTTGCATGTGTTTATGAGTGAGATAAATGTGAAAAAAAAGGGTGGGGAGTGTTTGATAATGTGATATATGGGTATACTTAGGGGTTGGTACAATGGTTTTTGGAAATGGCTTTTATATTGGTGATGACTCATGGCTTGACAATTTGTCATGACCCAAGTGAAGAGATTTGTGTTATGACATATAATGGGTGTGATGTAAACACTTTGTGAGGGGATATAAGAGTTCTCATATGAACAAAGTGCCCATTTGAGAGGTTAGATAAACAATGTACTTGAAAGAGACCGGAATGCATGGGTTAACTTGCCACATGAAACTCGTGAGATGACGACACTATGAGGAGGGTGTGAAGGGTCTAGCTTGCAAAGACTAATATGTTGTATGAAAATCTTGTATTTATAATGCAATTGCATTCTCCCAATGTGTAGTGTAGATTATGAACGAGTGATGATAGGCCTTGAAATGGGATTAATGGCCAGATTCAAAGTGCGGACTATGACATGGGGGTAGTGGCTGATTTTTTATGATGTTGTGTCATGGCTAAGGAGTCATTAAGGGATCCAAGTCTATGGATCAATTATGGACAAAGAAATGTATATGGTTAAGTGAATGTCTAACCATGGGAAAGGTAGTGGCATAACCGTAATTAATGGCCAAATTCAAGAACCCATGGAAGATGATCATGGACTTAGGGGCTCTAAGTAATAAACTTATGTATGGTTAAATAAAGCCTAGGGTGATGATTTTTAGATTCATGTGATTTAAATATTTGATAGATTAAATGGGACCCACAAAACTGCATAGTGAGGTTCGGCCATGATGTATGACCGAACCCCGCTAAGGCATGAATTAGGGACTTAATAATGGTTAAAAACACGGACTAATTATTGATATATAATAAGGTACCGGACATCGCAAGTGGTGCGCGATCGGCGATCGGATTATTGGACGGCAATGCTAAGGAGTACTAGTCGGTATTCGGTAGGATTCCTACCTTTTTGTAAGCCATGCATTAAGTATTATGTGATGTTTTTTCCTTTGATTTATTTTGGTCATGGATTAAATATTATGTGATGGTCTTTCCTTTGATTTATTTTGGTCATGGATTAAGTATTATATGATGGTCTTTCCTTTGATTTATTTTGGTCATGGATTAAGTATTATGTGATGGTTTTCCTTTGATTTATTTTGGTAATCATGTAATGGTTTTAATATGGGTTTTATGACTATGATCATATATATTACATGGCATATGGCATCTACATCTCATGCATGACATGGGAGGGATATGGTATGGGAAGGATGAAATGAAACCGGAGTCCATGCTCCGTCGGGGCGACCGAAAAGCAAGCATGGGGATATCTTGATGTGTTTCATCCATCAAGAGGGATATTATGAGATATAACCGGAGTCCATGCTCCGTCAGGACAACCGAGAAGCAAGCATGGCGACACTTTGACGAGGCTTTGCCGTCAAGGGGGATGATTTGTGATTGTTTACACCTTGACGAGGTTTTGCCGTCAAGGGGGATGATTTGTGATTGTTTATATCTTGACGAGGTTTTGCCGTCAAGGGGGGATGATTGTGACTTTTATATCTTGACGAGGTTTTTCCGTCAAGGGGGATATGGCAGCATGATGATATGGATGATGGGTGGGATTCATGACATAGGACACCCATTGCATGACATTGCACCAAATTGCATGGTTTTGGATATGATATTATCTATATGTTTTGTTACCACTAATCCATGTGTTAGCCCTACTCGGAGTCCTACTGGGCGCGTTGTCTAACGCCCTACTTCTACCTTAACTGATGACGCAGGAGATGGCGAAAATGAAGAACGAGACGGGAGCCAAGCTTAGGAGCTTGGGGAAGCGAGCTGCTTAGTTTATTAAGATTTATTTTGGAAATGTAATTTGTGTAATGTAGCTCGTCGGACTGCAATAATGTAGATTTCTTACTATATTTTGGATTTTATTTTAGACATTGTGATTTTGAGGTATTTTAGTAATTTAATGATGTATCTTCCCTGCTATCTAAAAATTGGTAAGTTAGGCTCTATTATATTTCCGCACTTAATTTAGTTTCCGCAAGCTTACTTTCTACATGTGAACCATTCTCCGTGGACTTCGTTCCACGCACACGTAGGGTTGGCCAGTTAAGGGCTGGGCTTTAGAAGCTCAGACTTAACTCGCGTCGTGACGTCCGCGCCCTTTGTCACTTGTTATTTCAAAAAAAAAAAAAATAGACTCTGATTTTTCGGTGAAAAGGGTCGGGCGTTATAGTTGGTATCAGAGCGAAATCGGAAGAATTAATCTCTCAAAGTAAGGTTAAGACAGTTGCATGTCTCACTGACAGCTAAGAATCCCAACTGACCGACTCTTCGGAGTCCGCTGCACGGGAGCCGGGTTAATTTACTTCGATTGACTCAAACTGAAGCGTTCAATCTGAGAACAACATTTGACGAAAAGGAATGATAGCAAGGGAAAAACAATCAATCTAAGTTGGAATTATCAAACATAGCAAGATAGGGCTTTTTCCCCCCAAAAATGAGAACACAATATTTGATACTTAGGAAATTGTCCCCTCAAGAATAAGGTATACTCACTTACCAAACTTTCCCCCCAAATTGACGAAACAGTGTTAGATTTATCAAACGTAAAGTAGGATGCACTTCCTCGGTATCCCCAAATTGAACAACAAATAATAGAAATTTCGAGATCCCCCCCAGAAACAAAGGAAAACCAAGTGTGCTTTATTTGGCAATTTCCCCAAAATATATTGTGCTATACATAAGAAATTCCCCAAAAACCTAGATTGGTTTTATTGGAAACTGTTGTTGATGATTTTTGTATTTATTTGTATTCTATGATACAGATATGTCAAGTGACGTGGAGTATACGGAATTATGGAATAAGGGAACCCCTAGCTGTCCCATAGATTTGGTGTCTGCTTCCAGCATAGAAGTTAGCATGGACTTTCAGGAGGGACCTCCCGAGGAAGATGAATAGGATTTAGCATCTCTTCCTGAAGAGAATATGGAAGACTTTCCGATGATAAGAGAGTCGGTAGGGGAAATAGAACCCGATTATATGTGCGAGTGGTGAAACCAGGTTGGGCACAACTGCACATACTGCCCCTACCCTCTTGAAGTGGTATGCCCAGTTTGTGGACTACATGGACACGAGAAAGAAAGGACTAACTGTTCTTATATTGGAGGACCAGGGATAATATCTTGTTTGACAGGTGGAGTACTGGGTCACATGTTGATGTCGTGCCCTGACAGTTCTTTTGTGTTTGAGGATGATGCAGGTCTTCTACGGAGGACTAAACTGGGGAGTAGTAAGAAAGGTCACTCAAAGAGGGTTATTTTGTAAGGGTTGTGGGTACATTTTGTTATTTGAAGGGTTTATTTTAACCCTACCAACCTTTGTATTATGATAGAAGTTTGAATGACTTTTTAAGGAAGTATGCAACTTACGAATTTATGAAGGAACTAAGCCAATAAATGTTTTTTATGACTTAGGAAAATGCCTCCGAAGAGAAGAACCCAACAAGAACCATGTGTGGAAGAAGGAGTACAACAGCCTCATCCAGAGGAAGAGGTACAGTCACCTCATCAGGAGAAAGCACAGAATAGCGTGAATATTCCAGTGATAACCCCCGAGATACAAAACTTAGTGCAAGCTATAGTCACTGCGGTTTTACAACAACTCTTGAACGGAAATGAAACACGGGACCAAAGAGGTCAGGGTAGTGGAAATGCATTTCGCCTTCACAAGAGATACAGTCCCCATTTTCAGAGATCTTTAGCCTCTACTGGAAGTTCCTGTTTCCAGTGTGGTCAACAGGGGCATTTCAAGAGAGAGTGCCCACAGAACGATAAATCTTCGCACTTCAGAGGTTCTCGCCGTCATCCAGCTCGACCAGCTCAGTCACAAGGACCTAGAGCACATGACCCGATAGAAAGGGCACCTACTCCGACAGAATCAGGACAGCTGAATACTACGATTTCTCCTCTAGAAACAATGGATCATTCGGTGATTCAAGGTATGGCAGTAGTTTGTATTTTATATGCTTATGCATTATTTAATTTGGGAACATTCTACTCTCTTGTATCTACTACCTTCACATCTGTTACTAGCACTTTAGTACAATAAATGTCCACTGCACTTACTATAGTATTCCCTATTGGTAGACGATGACGACAATTGGTGGGTATGTCGATCCCCCGATAGATACAACGGTTCCATGGTAAAAGCGACAATTCAATGGATAGATACTATCTTCCCATGGATAGGGGTTTCCATGGTGATTTGGATTGATGCCGGACATTGGCATTATGATAGACATTTTTTTATTCACAGTTGACGCATTGGTCGTATGTTAGACCTATTAGCCCTATGATAGACAGAATAGTCCTACGAAGGTATTAGTTATGCCCATGAATGGATTATACCTATAGGAGGGTTATATTCATGGATATTATTAACCATGGATGAGGGTTCCCATGGTGGTTGGCATTGATGTCGGGTATTGGTATCGTAGAAGTTATGAACAAAGGGGTTAGTCACATCGTGACTTATGTGCAAATGAAGAGGTGTAAAATTTTGGAGAGGTAATTAATGGGAAAAATAAAAATCTAGTGAAACTCGAATGGGAAGCTATGGGCGACTGCCGAGTTAGTCTAGCTAGCTGACTCTGTAGTTAACTGATAGAGTTCCAGGAGAGTGCAGCTAGAAACCTAGTTGACATGGAATCAGCAAAGGACTTGAGCATAGGCTCGTACTGGCAGGCTACCTCACACAGAGAATAGATGAAAGAATGTATTGAATGAGTACGAATGGGAAATGTCTTAGTAGCAGGTAAAGTGAAATAGAATACATTAATCTACATAAGATCGCAAATGGGTTCATAAGAAAAAGAGATAACGTGAGACAGAGTAAATTCTGCAAGAATGAAACTCATAGGTCGATATGAGAGATGTTGATGTAATTAAGAGGTACTTGACAAGATTGAGAGCAGGAACAGCGAATAGACTCAGAAATGGAGGAGATATGGACCAAGATATCTACAGGCGAGGTGGTATCGGAATGAGAGTTACGACCGGGACATGGTCTTGTATTCCGAGGTAGGACGTATGTGCCTGAGAACTGCAGAAGGGAGTTGTTGGTTGAGGTACACCAAACCAAGCTCTCTACCCATCCGGGCAGCACCAAGATGTACCAGGATCTTAAGAGGCACTATTGGTGGTGTGGACTCGAGAAAGATGTAGCGGAGTTTGTGGCCCGTTGCCTAACTTGTCAGCAGGTTAAGGCGAAACATCAGAAGCCACTGGGTTTACTCAAACCCTTACCAGTACCGGAGTGGAAATGGGAGCATATAGCCATGGACTTTGTAACAGGGCTGCCAAGGTCATCAAGGGGCAACGATGCAATATGGGTCGTGGTGGATCGGTTGACCAAGTCTGCGCATTTCCTTCCTGTCAAGACGACAGATTCATCTGAGACCTTGGGTCGGCGGTATATCCGAGATATTATCAGATTACATGGGGTACCTCGGACTATTGTGTCAGACAGAGATGGCCGATTCACTAGCAAAGTATGGCAGAGCATGCAGTCGGCTATGGGGACCTACGTGTTGACTAGCACAGCATTCCACCCACAGACTGATGGATAATCGAGAGGACAATACATATATTGGAGGATATGCTGAGAGCATATATACTGGACTTCAAAAGGTGAATGGGAGGATCATTTGCCACTGGTGGAGTTCTCCTACAATAACACTTACCAACCAAGCCTCCAGATGGCTCCATTTGAGGCCTTATATGGTAGGCTGTGTAGATCGCCAGTGGGTTGAACAGAGGCCCGTGAGCCTGCGCTGATTGGACCAGAGTTGGTTGCGGAAATTATAGCACAAATCCAGTTGATACGGCAACACCTACTCACTGCACAGAGCCATCAGAAGAGTTACGCCGACAAGAGGAGAAGGTTCCTCGAATTTAAGGTGGGAGACTTGGTGTTTTTGAAAGTCTCACCACAGAAGGAACACATGAGATTCGGGGAAGAAGGGGAAGTTGTTGCCTAGATTTGTGGGGCCGTTTCCAATCCTGAAAAGGGTGGGGGAGGTGGCCTATCAGTTGGTGCTTCCTCCACAGTTATCCTCTTTGCATGATGTATTGCATGTGTCCGTGTTACGAAAGTACAACCCCGATCCTTCTCATGTGTTGAATGTTCAAGACGTCGATGTGCGAAGCGATGTGACGTATGTGGAGAAGCCGGTCAGAGTAATTGGGAGCGAACAAAGGGTGCTACAGAACTGCGCCATTCAGTTCGTCAAGGTAGTATGGGAACGACATGGCAGTGAGGAGATCACCTAGGAACTTGAATCAGAGATGAGAGCCACTCATCCGGAACTCTTTGTATGAGATGTTTTGAACCTCTACTTCGCTCGAACTTTCAAGACGAAAATTTCAAAAGAGGATTGTATTGTAATGGCTCGGAAATTGTAAATCAATATATAGGTGGATATTATTTATTTTAATGGTGAAAATTTGGAAATTTGATGGAATAAATGGTGAATGGATCAAAATATGGACAAAGGCCCAAGTATGGCCCAATGGACCATGGATTAGATTTAAATTCATTTGAAGGGTCAATGATGGTCAATTAGGCCCAATACCCATTTGGGACCCAATGGATCAAGATGATGTAAACTCTAAGGTGAATAGGTAAGAAATAAATTTAATTGGGCCATGGGCCCAATGGTGATCCAATAAGAGGAATGGATTTAATTAAATGTAAATCACCTAAGTTGGTGATGAATTGAACAAGGTGACATGGCCAATTGGGACCCACCTCCACCTCACCAAGTGAGGTGGCGTGTGGACCAAGGATTGGTGGGGCCGGCCACCATGGTTGAATTGGTCAACCATGGGTGTAGGCATAAAGGGAATTTAATCAAATAGAATTAAGTTGGATGGGAATTAATTAACCTAATGATCCAATTAATTAGTTAATTAAGCTAAGTTAAGAAGATGGTCAAATGGAAGACCAAAACCAACCATTGCAAGACACAAAAAACGTTAGTTAGTGGTGGTTGGGTCATAAAGCATGATAAAAATCTTGTATGGTTGGTGGGGAGAATTTATGGTTGAGTGTAAATTAAGTAACCTTGGGATAAGATGGGTTTTCATCTTATCCCATCCTTATTTCACTCTCTCCATCTCTTGCTCTCCACCACAATCCCCTACATCCAAGGAGAAGAGAAGAAAAAAATTAAGAAAGGAAGAGAAGAAGAGAAGAAAAGAGAGGAGAAGTGCAAGCTTGGGCCCATCACTCCAAGATCAAGACCTTGGGTTAGTTATCCCCATCTTCTCCTCCTTTCTCTCTCTCAAATCTAACCCTATCTTAGCCGACCCAAGTATTGGGGTTTTTCATTGGGTCAAGCACATCTTAGCCGACAAATCAAGGAGAAGAAGAGAAGAGAAGGCCAAGGAATCCGAGAGGAGAAGGAAAAGTCGGAGGAACCGTCGGATTGTAAGTATTTTCTAAATCAAGAGGTTAGGTTTTTAAGGTTTATAAATGGGTCCATTTCTCGGATTTAAATAATGGCCAAATTGTCATGGGCCTTGGATCCCAAATCCATCCAATGAAAATGAAGTAAGGAAAGGACAAACCCTAATGGGTAAATTAGGGTTAAGAAAAAATAAATGGATTAAGGACATTATGTAATTAAATTATTTAAGCAATGGCTGTATGGAATTTTTGGAAGGAATCATGGTGAGTAATTAAGTAAATTGGAATGGGGTTTTTAAGATCAAAACCATGGAAGGAGGATTTATGATTTTAAGATGTTAATGAATAAATGTTAGTGAAGTTAAAGAGGTTTTAATGAGGGAACCTTGCACTTGAGTATGCTTAAATTAAGTTGAACGGGATTTTGTTATTATTGATGATATTATGTGATATTAAATTGCACAAGCATACTTGTATTGTGAGTGCATGTGAATATACATGTATTGAATTCTTATTGTTGAGTGTATGAGGTGGTGAAATGAGGAAAGACTAGTAGTTACGATCATACTAATTAAGTGAGGAAAGAGTATGTAAAAATGTACAATGATGAACTACATGCATCAAATGATGATAAGATGCATGAACGTTTGATGTGGGTTATATGTTGCATGTGTTTATGAGTGAGATAAATGTGAATAAAAAGGTGGGGAGTGTTTGATAATGTGATATATGGGTATACTTAGGGGATGGTACAATGGCTTTTGGAAATGGCTTTTATATTGGTGATGACTCATGGCTTGACAATTTGTCATGACCCAAGTGAAGAGATTTGTGTTATGACATATAATGGGTGATGATGTAAACACTTTGTGAGGGGGTATAAGAGGTTCTCATATGAACAAAGTGCCCATTTGAGAGGTGTTAGATAAACAATGTACTTGAAAGAGACCGGAATGCATGGGTTAACTTGCCACATGAAACTCGTGAGATGACGACACTATGAGGAGGGTGTGAAGGGTCTAGCTTGCAAAGACTAATATGTTGTATGAAAATCTTGTATTTATAATGCAATTGCATTCTCCCAATGTGTAGTGTAGATTATGAACGAGTGATGATAGGCCTTGAAATGGGATTAATGGCCAGATTCAAAGTGCAGACCATGACATGGGGGTAGTGGCTGATTTTTGATGATGTTGTGTCATGGCTAAGGAGTCATTAAGGGATCCAAGTCTATGGATCAATTATGGACAAAGAAATGTATATGGTTAAGTGAATGTCTAACCATAGGAAAAGTAGTGGCATAACCGTAATTAATGGCCAAATTCAAGAACCCATGGAAGATGATCATAGACTTAGGGGCTTTAAGTAATAAACTTATGTATGGTTAAATAAAGCCTAGGGTGGCTGATTTTTAGATTCATGTGATTTAAATATTTGATAGATTAAATGGGACCCACAAAACTGCATAGTGAGGTTTGGCCATGATGTATGACCGAACCCCACTAAGGCATGAATTAGGGACTTAATAATGGTTAAAAACACGGACTAATTATTGATATATAATAAGGTACCGGACATTGCAAGCGGTGCGCGATCGGCGATCGGATTATTGGACGGAAACGCTAAGGAGTATTAGTCGGTATTCGGTAGGATTCCTACCTTTTTGTAAGCCATGGATTAAGTATTATGTGATGGTCTTTCCTTTGATTTATTTTGGTCATGGATTAAGTATTATGTGATGGTCTTTCCTTTGATTTATTTTGGTCATGGATTAAGTATTATGTGATGGTTTTCCTTTGATTTATTTTGGGAATCATGTAATGGTTTTAAGATGGGTTTTATGACTATGATCATATATATTACATGGCATATGGCATCTACATCTCATGCATGGTATGGGAGGGATATGGTATGTGAAGGATGAAATGAAACCGGAATCCATGCTCCGTCAGGGCGATCGAGAAGCAAGCATGGGGGATATCTTGATATGTTTCATCCATCAAGAGGGATATTATGAGATATAACCGGAGTCCATGCTCCGTCGGGGCGACCGAGAAGCAAGCATGGGGACACTTTGACAAGGCTTTGCCATCAAGGGGGATGATTTGTGATTGTTTACACCTTGACGAGGTTTTGCCGTCAAGGGGGATGATTTGTGATTGTTTATATCTTGACGAGGTTTTGCCGTCAAAGGGGATGATTGTGACTTTTATATCTTGACGAGGTTTTTCCGTCAAGGGAGATATGGCAGCATGATGGTATGGATGATGGGTGGGATTCATGACATAGGACACCCATTGCATGACATTGCACCAAATTGCATGGTTTTGGATATGATATTATCTATATGTTTTGTTACCACTAATCCATGTGTTAGCCCTACTCGGAGTCCTATTGGGCACGTTGTCTAACGCCCTACTTCTACCTTAACTGATGACGCAGGAGATGGCGAAAATGAAGAACGAGACGGGAGCCAAGCTTAGGAGCTTGGGGGAAGCGAGCTGCTTAGTTTATTAAAATTTATTTTGGAAATGTAATTTGTGTAATGTAGCTCGTCGGACAGTAATAATGTAGATTTCTTACTATATTTTGGATTTTATTTTAGACATTGTGATTTTGAGGTATTTTATTAATGATATATCTTCCCTGCTATCTAAAAATTGGTAAGTTAGGCTCTATTATATTTCCGCACTTAATTTAGTTTCCGCAAGCTTACTTTCTACATGTGAACCATTCTCCGTGGACTTCGTTCCACGCACACGTAGGGTTGGCCAGTTAAGGGCTGGACTTTAGAAGCTCAGACTTAACTCGCGTCGTGACGTCCTCACCCTTTGTCACTTGTGATTTCCAAAAAAAAAATAGACTCTGATTTTTCGGTGAAAAGGGTCAGGCATTACACTTTCACTCCTTTTTAACCTTCTCCTTTCTTAGTCCTTCCTTCCTCTCTTCCTTCTTGATCTTCAGCCGATCCAAACCTTTGTGGAAACCCCTTGAAATGGTTCAACCAAAGTATTGATTTGAGAGAGAGAGAGAGAGAGAGAGAGTAACTTGGCCTTGGGTGAAAGTGATGAACCTAGAGATGCAACTCCTTTGTTCTAAGTGTACTTTGTCTTGGTAAAATGATCAGCCAAGGACTGAATTGTATGAGAGACAACCAGCCAATGATCTTTGTCTTGAGAGGTGAAAAACGCCCAAGGGAGAGAGAGGGAGAGAGTGAGAGTGAAGGGAGATAAAATTCTACCTTTGGTTAACCAACTTCAGCCTAAGGTTGGCACCACATGTAACTCCCCTCCCATTCATTTCCATTACTTATTTCCTTTTGGGGGTTTCATCATTGAGATGAAACCCTCCAACGGTTTTTACCTCTTGAGCTGCCCTAGATACAACCCTTCTCCGTCACTTCTCCAAGTGTGAACCCATATGTAACTCCAATTTGCTTAATGCCTCCCTTGGGGTTTCATCCTTGAGATGAAACTCCCAAGGCACTCAACGGCTTCCATACCTTGTCTTGTATAACCTCACCAGCCCCATTCATCTTCCATCTTGGGAGTTTCATCCTTGAGATGAAACTCCCATGGCACCCAACAGTCATGTTTGAATTTGAAACCATAACTGCCACGTTCCATTATTTGCCCATGTGGGGGTTTCATCCATGAGATGAAACTCCTTGAGCCCAACGGTTTATCTTAGTCCTTAGACCACCCGACCATACAGCTCCCTTTTAATTCTTATTTGAATTTGAATTTGGAATAAGAAACGCCTTAATTTATTATCCACTTTGGGGGTTTCATGCATGGGGAAAACTTCCCATGCAACCAACGTGTACATTCTTTTGAATTTGCAATACAATCTTTCTCCAAATGTAACTCCCACCAAAAACGCCACTTACATTCATTGTTTATCTAAGAGTTTCATGCATGAGATGACCTCCCATGTATTCCAATGTGTATAAGGGTTTTGAATTTGAAACACAACTCCTCACCATATGTAACTCCACAAAACCGCCACCATCATTCAATACTTAACTAGGAGTTTCATGCATGGAAGAAACTTCCCATGCAACCAACATGTATAAGGTTTTGAATTTGAAACCATAGCCTTTTAACTTCACACTTCACTCCTTTGAGATAATTATCTCCATAATTTCCCATCCAACTCATACGACACAACTCACCCATTTAACTCATCATTTTAATGCAACTCCAACAATAAATTCAACTCCAACTTTAAACTCAACCCTTCCATTTAATTTGAGTTAACTAAATACTTGTTAACATTCCCATTCAATTCAGCCTAACCCAATTAAACTTGAGCTCACCCAATGGTCAATCATGTCCACCACGACCCATTGGGTCCCAATTGGGTCCTTTGACCCAATTAACCACCTTGACCCAATTAGATGCACATTCACCATTTACTTTAATTTGATCCTTATAACATGTACATTGGGTCTTATTTGAACAATGGGCCCCACAATTTACTCATCTACAGTCATATCCTTTTAATTCATAATTTCAATGGCAATTTTCGTAAATATTGATATACTGAAAATCTAGGGTATTACAGTGTAGGAGACTTTTAATGAGTCAAGATGGAAGTTGGGGAGACTCCCATCTCAAGTGAGTCAAGTGGGAGATGGAGGGTTTCCATCTCATGGGATGGAAACCCATGCACCAACGTTGGGAGATGGAAGGGGTTGCTTGAGCTTAAGCCAAGTGTCCCATAGTTATGCCAAGGGACTCCTTGGTTAGACCAATATTGATGAGGGTAAATGAGAGGGTTTTGGGGGCTGATTCACAAAAGGGGCACACTACACCCCTTTGGCCAAATTTCGATCTCAAGAAAGATAGAGATTTCATGTCTCTCCCTCTCTCAAAACCTATCTCCATCTTAGCCGAATCAACCCTTGGTGATCTCATTTTGAGCAAGGTCACAATCGGCCAAAGGAGCAAGAAGGGAGGAAGGAAGGATCAAAGGAAAAGAAGAGAGGCTAAGAAGATTGAAAGAGCAAGAAGGAGTGAAAGCACCTGAAGGAGTCGCTGATTGGTAAGCACTCCATAATATTTTATTAAGTATTATGATCAAGGATCATGGTTTGGCCTTTGTATGGCCAAACCCTAAGTTATAAGTATAAGAACCTTCAAAGATAAAAGGGGTGGATGAGGTTCGGCCATGTGTATGGTCGAACCCCATCAAAGAAGGTGATCATGCTAACTTAATTGTATGAAGGAAAGTAAATAACCATGGAGGGTTTTTGATATTGTAAAGGGTTTTAAATCATGGATAAAAATGTTTAAAAAGAGTAGAATATGGATCATAGGGTTCGGCCACTTTGGATGGCCGAACCCCATGAAAAGATTTGGTTATTTTGATGGTTTTTGAGGGATAAAAACCATACAATGTAGGAAAGTTTTAAGGTGTTTTAAATGAGATTAGGTTAATGTTTTGGGTCTGCCATTGCATGGCTGAACCATATTGTTATTATGGCTAAGTTGCTATGTATAAACCATGTATAATTATTGAAGGTTTGAATCAAGAAAACCATAGGGTCGGCCATGCGTATGGCCGAACCCCATGGACTATTTTTATGGTTAATTGGAGTAAGAATATGGCTAGAAATGATTAATGGTTCTATATTGTTTTTAAAGGGTTTAACATAGATGGAAAAATGATGGACTTGGATGTTTATTGTTTATCAAAAAGAATAGCAAAGAGGAGCACCAAAAACCAAAGGAGTGGCCATGGTGTATGGCCGAACCCCACCAAGTGCTATGTATGGTGTTTTGTTTTACCTAAAAATATTCAAATGGATGGAATTACCATTCATAGATGGATAAAGGTTTTAATGGATATAAGGAACTATAGGTTCGGCCATGAGTATGGCCGAAGAGTGAATAATGGAGGATTATGCTTAATATGTGAATGCTTAGATGAATGGATTGGTAATTAGACTTATGTATGAAGGATTAACAGAATCAAATTTAAGATGGTGAGGTTCGGCCATGTTGTATGGCCGAACCCCACTAAGGTGGATTTGTTATGGACATTGGTTAGCAATGTTAAGCAAAGGTTAAACCAATGGCAAAACCATAAATACGAGTTATTATGTAAATATGGAATGAAAGATTAAAGGAGCCGAAACCAAAATGGTGAGGTTCGGCCATGTTGTATGGCCGAACCCCACAAAGGTATGTTTGGTAAATTGAGGTTTTTAAATAAGTTATTTGGATGTATTGGTTAAATAAAAAGGGAGATCAAATTAAAGTGGGGTTCGGCCATGGGGTATGGCCGAACCCCACAAGGTGGTTTGGACTTAAACTTAGTTGGAAATCAAATGGATCTTGTGTTTGACTTATTTTTTATAAACAAGGTAACGGGACTTCTTGAACGGTGCACAAATCGTGAACGGGTGACGGTTTAAGAAGAACGGATATTTCTAAGTGACTTTGTGTAGGTTTCCTACCTCTTTGTAACCACACTTTATATTTGGTTTTTATCTTTATTTTTATGAGATATTTGTTAAAGTATTATGTTTCAAAGCAAAATGGATTGCTAAGATTTATCATGTATTCATTGACATCTCATGCATGGCATGGGGTGATGGTTATGTAACCGGAGGCCACACTCCGTCGGGGCGTCGAAAGACCACTGTGGGGTACCTTGATGATGAAAATCCCATCAAGAGGAAACCGAAGGCCACACTCCGTCGGGGCGTCTGAAAGACGATTGTGGGGTACATTGGTGATGGTTATGTATACTTGTGATGGGTGGGACTCATTACATTTGCATACATACATAGCATTGTTTTTATAAGATTTTGATGATCATGTATTATTATGTTATATGCATGTTTTTTATACTAACCTTGTGGTAGCCCTAATCGGAACACCTACTGGGCGCGTTGTTCTAACGCCCTATTTCTATCCTTAGTGGATGACACAGGAAAGGGAAAAGTTGTGGATCGCGAAGGAAGCCAAGCATAGGAGCTTGGGCATTTGAATGGATTTATTTATGGATATTTTGTTTAAATTACATGGACATGTAATTTGTTAGTTAGATGTCGGCATGTAATAACTTAGTTAACTATTTGCTATGGTTTGGAATGGTGAGATTGAATTGTTAAGTTTAAAGTATTTTGGTAAATGACTTGTACTTTGCTATCTAAATAGTAGATTTAGGTTCTATTAATCGCAATTAGATTAAGTAATATTCCGCAAAGATTATACTTTACTATGTGAGAACCATTTTCATGGACTAGTCCATGCTCACATAGGTTTGGCCAGTTAAGGGTCGGACTTTAGAAGTCCGGACTTAACTCGCGTCATGACACTCCGCTCTTTTATCACATGTTTATTATTTAAAAAAAAAAAATAGACTCTGATTTCAAGTGAAAAAGGGCGGGGTGTTACATATGAGTTGTCCCAATCGACAATTTAAGTGTTGGAATGCAAGTGATTGCGACCTGTTGAATATTAGAATTAGGATTCTAGTTTGGGTTAATCTCTATTAAGAGATGTATTTGAGTTAAGATTAGATTAGAAGTGTAATAGCCCTAGGGTCAGCTAGAGGCTATATATAGTTGTGTAATACTCCTTATTGAATACAGTTTTTCAGTCTAACATGGTATCAGTCTAATTCAATCTTGGTTTCTGTGAGAGAGAGACAATCTTGGTTTCTCTTCTCTCCCTCTGTAGGGCGTATCTGCCGTGGCAGAGGGAGGGGACACGTTAGTTTTCGTAGATTGCATCGTCTCAGCTTCTCCGATTGTTTGCAACTTTGCCTCTCAAGTTCTCTTGATTCAATACGGGAGGAATACCATCCATCCCTCTGCAAGAGGATGAAGCACCAGATCTGCTCGTTTTCTAGCATCGAGGCTACTGCATCTTGCCCATCTCCCGACCTTTGATTTGATTCACTCAGTTCTGCCCCATCTTCACCATGGATCTGAAATCCACATTGTTCTTGCCCGTGAGAATCTCGCAATCCCGTCACCTGTTCACCCTTCGCCTGGCCTTCTCTGCACTCAGATCCCGTCTGTAGCAGATCTCGTTTTGCACCCTTCTTGCAGCCCCACCTCTCCTTCACGCCCTACATCTGATCGCCCAGATCTGAGCAGTCCCACCCTCCCTGAGATTTCGAATCTTCTGCTTTGGGAACTCATTTCTTCACCAGCTCTTGTTCAGGTCTACTGTGTTCTTCTACCGCACCCACAGGCAGATCCCCTGCCACCAGCCCATCACCGCTTCATCATCTGCACATCAGTGTCGAAGGCCCTTCGCTGCCCGAGCCACTTGTTCTTAGCCACCTGCTTTTTTCTGTCTTTGAAACACAGGCAAGAGCGTGTGACGGTCTTGATGACGACGACTGAAACCAGACCCAGATCTGGAGCCTCCGTCCTCCAGCCCGACACTGCATCTCCACTCTGAAGTCTCAGTTCGTTCTCTTTCGCCGCCCCTGCAGCACCAGTTGCAGCCCGCCCGGATTTGGTCCTCCCTGCCCAGATCTTGTTCTGCCCTTCCGCCCCGCACCAGATCTAGTTCGCATCAACCAAATCTCGGTCCTCCCTGCCTTCGACCTCAGCCCATTCGCATCGATCAGATTTGGTCCACCCTGTAGCCACCACTCTGAGCACCCCTCCGCCCACTTTGCTCACTGATTGGCCGGCAGATCCGAGAGAGTTCTGATCTCCAACTCCTCTGTTGTTGGATCTCGCCATACACTAAGTTATCGGATTTGACAGAGTGTGCACGTGAGGCCGCCCGACTGCCCTTGGCAACTTTGGATTTTCGTTTGGTGGTTTTGAAGAACAAAATGGATTTGCCCTTTCTTGTTTGTAAGTCTCTTCTCCCTCTCATCAACCCTTCACTCGCAGTCACCGCCAGATAGCAGCCCCATCTCGCCTCTAACTGTGCTCAGATCTGTATCTTGCTATAGCCTTTGCAGATCTGTGCATGTGACCCGACACCACCCAAATTTGGATCTATTGTGCCCGTCGCCAATGGCTCTTCTTCACAGCAGTTAGTCTGGTCTTGTCTGCTATTTGCCACTTGTTCTCTTGGTAGCCATTTTCTTTCGTTAGAAGCAGAAAAAAAAAAAATTTGATCCGTTTGTCCCTGTTCAGTTTCTGAGAATGCCCTTGGTTCTTTCTTTTGTTTTTCTTGGTCTCTTTCTTCTTCTCCAATCTCAATTGATCTTGATTTGCATCATCTCATTCGATTAATTTGCATTTGTTTTCCTCTTGTCTTCGTCTTGTATCTGGACTTTGACCCAGCCCTTTTGTAGTCCAGTTTTGTGGCTGATTTGATTTCGTTTGGTACCATTTGCATTCGTTTGGTACCCTTTGCAACTGTTTGGGACTTTGTCTCCTCCATTTGCACCCACATCTTGGAGGATTTGGTTTCTTGATTTGATTTCTTGTTTTCTCTGGAGTTTGTAGCATTCTCGCACTTTAGCCTTTTGTTGGCTTTGGAATTGGAATTTATTCTTTGGAATTGGAAGTGGCATTAGTATTGGCGGCATTGGTATTGACATTGGCATCGGCATCGGCATTGATTTTGCAAGTAACTTTGGACTTTTTATTTAGGACGCAGCACGTGGAAGGGGGGAGAGTTGGAGTATGTTCAGTATCGGTTTTATAACTTGCAGCACACGTGGAATATTAGTTCAGTTTTGGTTGGCTTCGTCGGCACATCTTCACCATTGATTTGCTTCCGCTCAACTAGATGGCGTTAGTCGACACTTGATTTATCTGGTTATTAGTTTTTTTTATTTTGTTCAATAATTGTAAACTCAAAGTGATGAACCACTTGAGTTTAAGAGAGAATGTTGAATATATTAGAATTAGGATTCTAGTTTGGGTTAATCTCTATTAAGAGATGTAATTGAGTTAAAATTAGATTAGACGTGTAATAGCCCTAGGGTCGGCTAGAGGCTATATATAGTTGTGTAATACTCCTTATTGAATGCAATTTTTCAGTTTCTAACACGACCCACCTTGGAAGATATGGCAAGATAATAGGGACTGTTGGGCCCCTCTGATTACCTCCAAACAGTTGACTATGGGGCCTAGATAGCTCAGGACATTGACCAACGAAGCCTAAGGGCTCATTAGTTGAATAAGTTCAATATTTAACTTTATCAAAGTACAGAATTAATTTAACTTAGTTTATTTATTAAATATTTAATCTAACATAATTTCTACCGTCATCACCTCATTCCTTAAATGGGTTACCTTAACCTAATATAAAATTTTGTGTATAAAATTTTATTTCATTATTGATAGTAAATTACATTTTCACTTACATATTAAAGTTTAAACAAATATTGAGTACAACTTTTTTCATCAGATGACTTCTTTCATGATTCATGCAACATATAAGAGAGACATGCCAGTTATCAATATTATTTGAATATCATTCTACATTTGTTTAGTTATACTAGTCGTGAGGCATGTTTCACTTGTAAAATTTGTTCTAGCACCATCATTTTTACATCCTTATAACACAAATGACCAGAATGTAAATATCAATTTTATTCATACTAATCAAATTTTGATTTGAAATTATGTTAGAACAATAGTAGTTAAAATATAAAAGTAAATATTTTACAAGGTGCATTGGTCAATCATAACAAAATGAAAAACTAAATATTTCTAACATACAAGAAAAAGTAATTAATTTTAATTTGTGTGTCGGATGTGTTAGACAAGGGGTTGTAAAGGTTGTAACAATATAATGTTCCATTTTCCTTCTCAATCTTCAAAGAGTAATAATTATTGTTTTGTAGAATAGGTTTCTCTTGGGTGATGTTGTCCATGAGCACCAGGGATAAAAATTTGAGTTTTTCGGTATCTCATATCTCAGATATCGACCAATCTCAATCGATATATCTCTTTCTTAATATTTTTTTTAAAAAGTTCTCGTTATGTATAGGTTGATATCGGTGAGATCTCGATCATATTAATCGAAATTTATACCTCTGACACACAATTACCTTTGGATCTTTTGGGCCTATAATGATAGAGTCTACTAATGATCGAGGATAGATAGATTTGAAATGTATTCATATAATAATATTTAATAAAGTATTAATTTAAGGGTGAGATCAATGTTACTTAAATTAGATAATGATATAATTGAAGAGGGTAGAAAGATGTAAAAAAGTAAAGAGGTGTCAGTTCAAACCTCTCACTGGAAACCCAAGGTGATTGTCGCCAATGGCGATGTCACAATCAAGAAATGTGTCTTGTTGTGTATGCACTCTTACATTTTCCATTGCCATAAGAATTTTCTTTAGAAATGATTCCTAATGTGTGTGAAAATTTTGTGTTCACAAAATTACAAGAACGACTATTGATGTACACTAGAAAGCGACAATTTTACTTTAAATATTGGATTTATTAGCTCTTAAAATTTGATTATTTTATATTATTATTGTAATATTTTTATATTTAGAATTATTAATGTTAGTATCACAATTTATTTAATTTGGTTTAATTAGTACATTTTTGTGTGTGTAGATTGGTGCATTAAAGATTCGAACTTTGGATCCAATTCTAGATGGGGAAACGAATATTGCAGGCTGGGGTCAACTATAAATAATAAAAAGAAGAAAAAAGCTTGATGATTTTTAGAAGCAACCAACCAAAGAAAGAATACAACAGAAGCGGTGAATGCAACTTGCAGCACATTGTGAAAAACTGTATAAGAAAACAACAAAACCAACCAACAACATGCAAGGACAGTCGTTTTGCAAGCAGCTAGTGGAATAAGAAAGAGAAGAAAGAGGAAGGTGGGACCTGCATCTATGAGAGGCCGACTGAGGTGAGATTAAGATAGAAGGGATGAGAAATAGAAGTTGTCCTGAAGGGATATAGAAGAGAGAAAGGAGGCTACGTGGGTTCAAATGAAAAAGAAAAGAAAAGATAAAAGTGGATGGTGGATTGAAGAACAAGAAAAAAGAAAGGAAAGAAACAAAAAAATACACATTGCCTGCTTACATGAGAATCGGCTGGAATTGGAAGTGGGTTCCACTTGCACTTGCTTAATATTACATTTCCAAGCCTCTTTAAATTGAGAGCCCCTTTCACAGAAGAACGAACTTGACATTGAGAAGAAGGCTCGGCTGAGAGCAGAGAAGTATCGTGACATTCGCTCGGAATCTTCGACATGGCTCAGGTTTTATTTTTCTTATCTCTTTTTGTTTTTAGTTTCATAATGTCTAGCTAATTTCTTGTATTAAGGTTGAGGATGAAACCCCATTAATGAAATAATTCTTCTTTTATTAATTTAATTCCAAATTATGTGATTATTTATGATTTTGGCTTCATCAAATTAATAGATGTTAATTATTTTTACCATCAATGCCATGTATTTTTTGTTATTAATAGTAATATCTAATTAATTAATGTTTGGTTTTTAATTGAATAACAGTAAACCCTTTGATTCATTGTTTTCTTTTATTTTAATTTAAATACATTGGATGCTTAGATTAATTCTTTGATCCATTGTCTTTTAAATTAAAATAGCATATATTGAATGCTTAGAAATTATATCTTTAAAAGCGAAGGAAAATCTGAATTTTGAACACCATATCAATGAACTTAAATGTTTAAATATTTAAAATTGAGAATTAATAAATAAATATTAGAATATTATGGATTTAATGGTGGTGGAATCTAATACCTTAGTAATTTCTCTCACTTAATTCACTCTCTATTTTTAGTTGTTTTAATTAATTTTGCAATTACAATTCAATCATTCTCCTGAAAAATTGTTAACTAGATTAAGGTTAAAATATTAGCCTTTTTATTTGTTTTTCCGTTCATTCTAAATCAAGTCTCTGTGGGTTCGACCTCGCACTTTCATATCTCTATACTCCAATTCGATTCGTATCCTTGTGAATAATTATAAATTTAAAATTTGCACAACAACTATAACTTTTGATATTGATAAAATAATAAATTTAATAGATAATGTAAATAAATAATAATAAGTAATAAATATTAAATATTAAATATTGAGTTAATATATTAAATAAAAATGTAATTCATACATCCCAAACAACTGAAAAGGTGACCCTAAACCCATACCCATATCTTTATCAGTGACTTAATACTTGACTAAATAATTTTTCCACTTCTATTGATATTGATATTTGATAAATAATACAAATATAATATAAGAATAACAGTAATAAATATAGTAAAATAATGTTGATAAATAATATAAATAAATATAAGTGCATAAATGAAAGGGGAAACCCGCATAATCAACACTAGCGGTGTGGTGACCTTACCCATACGGCCATGCCAAGCGTGAGAATTTTTAGATTGACGATCCACTTGGGATTCTCGAGTGAGACTGCTTTGCTAACTTTAAGTCACGCTCTCTCGCCCTTGGATTCTCTCTCTCTATCTCTATCACCTTTCTCCTAAATAACAGCTTTAAAAAGAAAATGGCAAACTCTTCTCTTTTTTTCTCTTTTTTTTTAATTATTTTTTTATCAAATGTTCGAACAATGCATGGACCATTTTGGAGAAGGGCTGAAATCTACCGAGATTGGAGACAACAGAGTTGACTTAGTAATCAAATTAGTCAAAATGTGAGGGAATCAAACACATTTTTGTAAAATTAGTTAATCACTACTATCGAAGATAGAAGAGATGTTATGTACACAATGTTAAAACATGAGTAGAATTTTTAATTAAAAATTGAGTTGAAAGGAGAGGTTATTCATTTGCTTATAAAACTCAAGATGAAAAATTCTACTAACAATGTAGGACTTGCTAACACTCCTCATCAACACCTGAGTTGGAGACATTTGACTCTTCTTCTTCATGTAGGATTAGAGATTTGAACCCAACCTATCCCTATAGTACCCTACCTGATATCATATTAAACACATGAGTAAAACGCATTTTTAAAATACACTTAAAAGTAGAAGGTGTTCATGTGCTTAAAAGTCTAAGATCTAAAGGTCGACTAGCTATATGTACTTGCTAAAAGAGAGAAGGAGAAGAAGACAGAAGAAACAAAATTTTGACTTTGAGCCATATTTGTAGAGGACTTCAAAATAAGCTCATTTATATTGGTTTTATTTTTAATCAATTTATATCTTCTATATTCCAACATTTAAATTACCCAATTTAATTGATAATTTCGTTTTGCATTTTCGTATTTCAATTAATTTCATTTATCACAAAATTATAAATCACATTTTCATTCATCTAGATATCATCTTTCATGTTTTTGAGTTTTTATTTTTCATTATAGTTCATGCATTTTTATTTTGTTTTCGTTATTGCTAATAAAAGTTGTATTAAATTAAGTTATTCTAAAATAGTTTAACTTTTATTAATAATTTTGATGATTAGAAAAATACTGATCGACATGGTAGCCACGTCGAAATTAGACGACTAGTCATGAATAAACTAGAACATGCAGTTTGCAAGACTAATTTTACGTTGTCATTGTACTCTGCTCTTCTAACAGTCCACTCATTTGCTTCCCAATCTATCCATTCCAGAAAGCCTCTCAAATTTTCCTACTCAAATTGACGAATCCTCTTCTTTCTGCTACTAACAAATAGTATAAATTTTCTTTCCAGTGGCCCAGCTTCGAATTGAGTAAGATTCGATCAACTGCAACCCCCGGCGGAGAAGCCTAGCCTTTGGCCGGCGACATCGTAGACGACATCATAGCTGCGCTGCTGCCGGTTTCCAAAAATCCCAACGCTGCCGGCGTCTTGGTTCCCGGCAAACGCCAAGCAGATGCGACTTGCTCACCGTGTAAAAGATTCCCGAAATATCGACATTGACATCGGCTCCATCCTTGAATTGCAGTACTATTGTTGGCACAGACACGGAGTCATGGCCGCTGAAATCGTAGCATGTGTCGAACAGCTCGTATACCGGAGCCGTCGAATAATTTGACATTGCGCTTCGGAAGGCTGACCTGAGGGCCGAGTAGGCGGCCGGTTGGAGGCGGGTGATGACAGTGCCTGAATCGATAAGGGTGCCTGGTGAAGCAAATACTGAAGCATCTATGGGCAGGCTCTGCCCGCCCACTTTTATGCCAGTCATTTCTAAGAAGTAAGGAAGGAGCCTTCTGGTTTGTCACCAGTGGCGTGAACTTTACACCGGACGGGAAGCCACTGCTGCCGAAGGTCAGATACCCGGCGGAACTCGACGTGGGCGGGAGGCAATATGAGAAGACTTGGCCGAATTTTTGAGCCGTCTGAGACACTACAGAGACCGAATCACGACCAAGCCCGAGCAACCCGGCCGTGCTACCGAAGAGA
Organism: Chimonanthus praecox; assembly: GCA_022113865.1. NCBI lineage: Eukaryota > Viridiplantae > Streptophyta > Magnoliopsida > Laurales > Calycanthaceae > Chimonanthus > Chimonanthus praecox. The sequence goes on along the minus strand of CM039086.1, from coordinate 54,604,581 downwards.
CCATGGTTATCATTGCCGCACCCGAAGAAGAAATTAGATACGACATCGGACGAACTCAGTGAGCGTCTCTCGGGCAAATGACCCGGAGGAGTTGGAGCCGTCGCCATAGCCAATTGAGTACTGGCAGGTGGCGCCGAAGCAGCTACTGGGGTTGCCGGTGGCGGAGACGAGTCGATTGCATTGGGGAGAGTCGCAGGAGACGTTGAGGTAGGACGTGGACTGGGACGGGTCGAAGATGGGTTCCTTTTGCGGGTAGCAATTGGATTTGGGACAGGGCTTGCATTGGATCCAGGTGAGGTCGCTGCCGGTATCGAAGGCGATGGACAGATCTTTCTTCGGCGTGCCGAATCCAACGGTGACGATGTAGTTGGGGGTGGACAAGGAAGCGCCGAGATAGGCCGGGAGAGTGGTCTTCTGACTCTCATCAACATCAACTTGCGATTGGGCCAGTTGAGTAGAGGACATTACTCGGGCGATGAGTGAGTTGACCCGGATCTGGTCCTGGCGAAGGATCTGACGGTGGGTCACTCTCTCCTTCCCTACAAAAGGCGAGCATGGCCCGTGCCGATTGACTAATTTCAGCCCCGTCCGCTTCTTCAATCCTGAAATGCATACCATCATCTAGTATCAGAAAATTAGGGCTGGCTGTTAATAAAAAAAAAATTTGAGGTGCAAAATGGGTGTAGTTTCGAGGGATTAAGAGACAAATTTTAGCCTTTGTCATATTTAATTTGGAATCGCTATCTTTCAATCTAACTTCTATCGTCGTCATGTATAAATAATATTTCAACTCAATTTTAATTTAGGCTAACTAATTTTGCTGAGTTAAATTATATAACAGGTTAAACTTCTATATAGATTGTATTAGTAGGTTTACGCAAAATAACATCTATTAAAATAAATGTTTGTCACTATATAATCTTTAAAAAAATAATTATAAAAATATTAATTAGTAATTTAAAAATGAGTAATTCATTTAATTCGGTCGCATGAAGTATAATTTGAATCTCGTTAAAATTAAAAATAAATTAATTTTTAATTAAGACGAAACTCATATTTTAAATAGATTGAATTTACCCATCTTGTTTTGAGTCATGTGACTCGAATTTGAATTGACACTAACTGAAAAAAAATTAAACTATAACTGTTCGATGTCTAGTAGCGACTTCGTCCAATTTTTTGTATTTTATTATTAAATTTCTATGTATATCATTATCAGTTGAATCAATGGATAGAAATCCTACTACCGGAGTTTTGTATAACTCGACATGAGTTTTACTGTATTGTCCATTTTGCCCTTCAAATTGCCTCGTCAAAGCCTTCGAATTGGTTCGCTGGATCACTGACCCTTCCACTGCGATATAAATCGGCTCACTGAAATTTATCTAAATGAGACTGTTTTTTCATACAGAACAACAAATCGGATCAATGACCGGCTCACTAACCGAATCACTGAATTTTTTAAAATGCTTTCGTACAGTAGTAGAAGGGTAAAATGGACAATATATCCTAAATCTCGTATCTCGTTATACAAAATACTTATGGGAAGATCGCTACACTCGACCAGGGGTGAAAAATTCACCCAAGCTGAGATATCAGCCAATATCTCGGTCGATAAATTTCTTTCTCCTCTTCTGTATTTTTTTTAAATATCGGTAGTTTTTTATTATTTTATTTTTTCTGAATTAAAAATAAATACAAAACCTAAAGGAAAACTGATTTTTTTAACAAAAAAAATTGCAAATGATAATATCAGCTGATATTTTGAATATCGGCCAAGATATCAAATCAGGTCCACCACTGTTCTGATTTTTTTTAAAAAATAATATCGACTGATATCGGAGTGATATATCTCATCTATATATCGTCCATATCAATCGAGAACTATTATACACAACCGATATAATACATATCAGTTGATAAGATAAAATTCTAAAATAATCTGTCATTTCGTATCGATATCTTTGACGTCTGATCCTTTTAAGAAATTTCCTGCAACATGACTAGAAGAGAATACGGATTCAAGGTTTCCAGTGGTCCGGCAGTGGGACCCACTGCGTTATTGACCTTCCACCGACAGTTTGAGTACTGGGTCCCTCCAGAATGCTGTGTTGCACTGAGAAGTTTCCGGTTTTCAGCGGCATCCCATTTATCATTTCTATAAAAATTACAAGGTTGATTAAATTTTAAAAAGTATAACTAATGAAATCTATATAAAATAATTTAAAATTGAATATCAATTTATTTTACAGAAAATAGTGTTTCCGAGAGATGCAGATGCTTTTTTTTAAAAAATTATTATTTAATTTCTAAAAGATAATTCCCGACAGTAATCAATGAGAAGAATCTTTAAATTCTCACCTTATCGTTTCTTTTTTTTAGACAATATATTATTTAATGGATAATGACATGACATGTGATGTAGGTACACACCTCACGTCTTGGACATTAATTTGAATTTGACATAAAGGAGCTTTTTTAACATTTCTTTTCCTTTTTCTAAATCAAAATTTTATTTTCAATAGCAACATGCCAAAGTAAAATATCCAGGTCATAATTTCCACCTAATAATGTAGCATAATTTGCATAATTAGAATCATCACCATCATTGGAGTTTTGTTACTTTTCTTCTTAGCTCTTCTCACCTTGCTTAAGATTAAAACTTCAATCATTTACTCCTACATTGTGATCAGTATCTTCTTTTACTTAATGATTCTTAACTGGAAATCCCAATTCTTTACAGTGTAGAATTGGATTTCAGTCTCTACCTTGCTGTTAAATAGCTTTTTCTTCGCTTTCTCTTTTTATCCGAACTATCTATAGAAGTCAAAATTTCCTCTTGTTTGCTTATCTCCAATCTTATTCTTTTTGTTATTCAATTTCTCCAAAATTCATCACCAGTTGAATGAAATTAAATAGAGAAAAAAAATGTAATTGGGCACGTATAGTAAATAAAAAAATCAGAACAATGAGCAACTGCTCCTGTAATTTATATATTTGTATTCGAAGTTTCAAGAAGTCGATGGTCAAACACAATTACAGTGAGTTCCAAGTGGGAAATTGAAAATCAGTGGGTTCACATGGAGGACTAATAAGGTTTTCAAGCAGATGAAAAAATTCTTGGTTTTTTCTAGGTGGGGTTTGTTTGTTTGCTTTCAATGGAAGGTTTCGACTTCAATCCCAAGTGAGAAATCAGTCTTTCAGAACTGGGAGGCAAGGCTTACACAAATGTATGTACAGTAGCTTTTGTGATAATCTCTACATAGTACAGAGTGATCGTCCAATGCAATCTTAAAATTCATTGAAATTTTCAAGCACATGGAATAATATAGCTTTTAGATATTGAAGGTGAGAAGAGTGAGATCTATAGATTTATAAAACGACTTGAAACACTACATCTAGTAGAGTAGTCTTTTGATCTGGATATTTGGATTTTTACAAGTGGTATCAGGCCTCTGCCTTATACTATCTCATATGGACTCAGATCCTCTAGACGGACAGGATGATTGGCCTCATTTGAAGGGAGATTGTTAAGACTACGAATGAGTCCCATATTAAAAGTGTAGTTGGAGATATAAAAATTTATAAAAGACTTAAGGCACTCCATCTAATAAGTTAGTCTTTTTTATGTAGTTATCCAGATTTTAACATTTGAGGCAAATTGAGAAAATTAAACAACGTTAGTAATTCATTCAAGAATCAGCTTTAGGCGGTGGATGATGGACGGACCTGTGGATGAGGTGCAGGTTTTTGCCGGTGCAAGAGAAGCGATTCTAACGACACGATGGCTCTCGGCGACCTGCCCTCCATATGCCTTCAAACACTCGCTTACAAGAGGGGAAGACAAGAACAGAATAGAAGCAAAGAAGAGAGAGCAATGGGAAGCAGCCGCCATGGTTGGAAACTTGCAAATTGATGGCTGTGCTGACTTAATTGCAGAAGGGACTTAACAAGTTTAAATAGATACAAGTTTGCGCGTTACGCGGCTTGATTGAAAGTATCCTTCATTGGAGTTTTGTGGTGTAAACATGGATTGGAAAAATCAAAATTCGTGCCCCCACTCAGAGAAAAAGAGAGAAATTATGAGACTCTCTTCCTTTGTTCACATGGCATAAGCTTGAATCATCAACCTCTCTTTAGGGAAGGGACCACTCTTTTTTATTTTTATTTTTATTTTTCTTTTGTCACCGTCTTGTCTCTTTTACCATGAAACATTCATATTTCACAGATACATCCATGATCTAGAAAACTATGACCACAAGATGGGTTGGAAAACCAGCTGGCTGGGATTGCAAATTCTATTATTCTCATCTGAACACTAAACTCCAAGTCTAAATCCCACCAATTGAATTTACTCGGAACTTTTCACACCATCTAAAACAGAACTATGCTTCAAACTGGAAAGGCGGCTGAATGCCAATGGTTGGTCAGCAACGAGGAAAACGTCCAGTACTATTAAAAATCTAATTACCTTTTAATATATAATTACTTCTTCTTTTTTAATATGGGTATTTCCACTTCACATTGAAAATAAGACTAATCTTATGAGTATATAGAAACCTCTCAATCCATATAAATTGATTTAGTTGATAGAAAATAACTCTATGAAAAGAAATAAAAGAAAACAAGGAAAGAGAGACGCAAAGAAGATGAGGTTTATAATTCTTTTGTCTCCTTTTCAGGAAAAGCAGTTCTTGACATTGAAAATAGAGGGAGAGAAGTAGACCTGTTTAATCATTAGCAAACATATAAAAGATTAGACAGAGAATTTTTAATCGTTGATTGGTGATTATTAGAAGGAGAGATTAGTCTACGCTAGAGTGGAAAGGTTTGAGGACATTTTCAATTATATGTTTAAACTCATAAAATAAAATCTACTCACAGAGTACTCTTGCAGCTCATAATCATATTTTTTTACAGATTTACTTCTAATATGCTACTTATCAAATGCATGGTTATCTCTCTTATTTTTCTCGTGTAACGAAGTCAAGTATTTTAAAAATGAACAACATAAAGTAAAATGAAAAGTATGAACCTCGGCCTTGAGCCTTGTTCGACATATTTTTATTTTACTCAACTTGTTCTCAGAGGTAAACATAATCTCAAGTTTTTCTATTATAGTATTATTATTATACAACCTAAATTATTTTCGTACCTCACTTTAGGAAACAAGAGTTTTAATTCAATTCTTACTTTATTTCAAAGAGTCACTCTCCATATAGACACTTTTGTCATGAAATTTTTTTTTTCTATTATACTCTCTGTTTCAATTTAGTTATCTGATATGGATTTTGAGATTATACCAAAATAGTTGTCCCATTCATATTGAAATAGTATAAAGTATGTTGAAAATAGATGAGATCAGATAGAGTGTTACCTTTATATAGAAAGTTCTTTAAAAAATATAAATATTTCAAATCAGATAACTAAAATAAAATAAAAAAAATAATATTTTCTTTGTTTATATTTTATTTCTACACGTTAAATCTTCAAATTCATCCTCTGAACTTCTCTAAACTTAGCCAAATCCAAGACCAAGTACGTTTGGCTCAAATTGAAAATAAAAAAAATACAAAAATCTTCAAAACTGAATGAAAAGTGTATTTGAACTAATTTATGACTCCATCGATTGATCATGATGGGTGTCTCATTACCTGTAAATTTGGAAACCACTCTTGCATCTTAAGATCACTATTTCATAGATTCTTTTCATTTAATTTTTTTAATTAATACATTGATATATTTATAATAAGAATATTGAACTTATTCTTTTATTCGTTGTTATTACTCAAGTAATGAAAAATACGTTAAAATCTTTTATTATTAAATATGAATATCTTTATCATTTTTCAATAGTAATTCATGGATGAACCCTTTCTTATTCCTTGGAATCTTTTATCTAGTGCCTTCCCAAGGCTTGGAATCATCTTTTAGCTAGTGTCGTTCAAAGGTGGGTCACGTTGCCCCCTAACGAGAACGATGTAATTGGATTGTTTCGGCTCCAAAATGGCATGGAATGATGGACAAAAGGAAAAGTACCAAATGCTTTTACAATTAATTAATTTAAATAAAGGAGAAAATTAATTTTTTTACAGAACTTTCGAGTAAATGTTGTGAAACTATATTATCATTGAGTTTGATTATGTTTGAATATCAGTTGAATCTATTCGAACCTAACTTGTTTAAAAAAAAAAAATGACTAGTAATCAGTTTTAAAAAGATTTTGGCTAAAATATATTTAAATTTTAAGGAAAAAACTGCATCAACAACTTAGATCAGTGGAATCAATAAGATTTCGTCTTAGTTTTATAAAGTTTGAAGATGCATCTTGCGATTTGAGCATTGATGATACGGTATGATTTTATAAATGTTTAAATTATGGTGATACTACGTATTCATTTTACATGTATAATTTTATTTAATTTTCAGCTATATCAAGAGTATCTAATTTCTCTTAATATATTATCAATTTTTTTAGGTTTAATTAACCCATTTGCGCTAGTCTAAGATCTACTTAAATTTGTATTGTATATACTATGTCATTATCCTACTTATTTTTAAGCTATTTTTCTTATGAACTTTGCAACGGAGGATCTCACATGAATGAGTGAATTTGGAAGGTCTTGGTTTCTATATAACGCTTACAAAATTTTATTTTGATTAGATAACTGACTCTGTTGGTCTAAATTTTTAGGATTAGATTAGAGGTCTTGGGATTAACTCCTCTTAAACTTAACTGATCTATGAGGCTTGCGGATGGTTTCATGTATCCGTAGGATTAGTCTCAGATCCAATACCCATATTATCAAGAAAAAAAAAAGTCATATTGTTTAAGACCTTCAATTTTTCGATTTTATTTGTTAGAAATTCAATAAGTTAGATGAATAGAAGGAAAAGTCAATTAAATATGAATACAATTTACAATGAATAAATACGTTAGAAAGTAAATTAATTGAATTTATAGGGCTAAAACTTAGACACTTTGGGTTGGATTTTAATAAATTCAATCCATACAAAAAATTATTGAATCCGATCCAGCTCGACCCAAATTGTTGATTTAAATTGCTCAACCCAACACGACCTAAATTGCTGACTTGACTCAACCTAAGTGCTTAACGAAATTGCTGCCCGACACAATTTGGGTGCTATATTAATTTTTTTTAATGGGTCAGGTTGAGTCAATTCGAGTCAATCGTGTCAATTCTAAAAAAGTTTGGCCTGACCTGACTCAAATTTACTTCGAGTTTTTTTTCTTCAATCTAACCCGACACTAATTTAAAAAATGTAAAACCCAACCCACTTGATTCAAATCAAGTCATACAGGTCAGATTTCACACCCTAGAATTTATTATGAAGTATATAAACTAAAGTTTGCATGAAGATAATACAAAAACTACTTGTAAAACTTTCTTTCCCTACAAGAAGTTCATTTAAGATCAATCATTTTATATCTATAATAAAATAATAAATCCCATTAATAAATATTTATGGTAGATAGAAAATTAATAAACCACAATGTCAAAGATATGAGTGGTCAAAATTTTCATTTTTACGAATATAAGATCCTTTAAATCAAATGTTGGAGGTGGGCCGACTTGAGTCTTGGACTTATTAGAGAAGACGGTACACCGTGCACGTAATGGGGAATCCTTTCCCTTTCTGTTCATTGTCAAAGTCATTCAACCCCTGTACTGGAATCAATTATACTTTTGTCTTTGTTAATAAGACGAAGATGGTGGGGTAATTGCTTCCATGGTTGACGTTTTTAAAGGACCCACACGGCCGCTTACCGAATCCCCTACTTTTCGTTGCTGGTTGGTGGGCTTCGCCCCAAGCAACACATGACTACTTTATGCTTTCAATTTTCATTTTTTTTTTTTTCTAACGGCCAAATTTTTTACATCAAATTAAAAGAAATATGCAAATATAGAAGAGACAGCTGCAGCGATCAAATTGTGCATTTAAAAAGCGGTTTCGCCATTTGAGATGCTGATAGTTTAGTTAGAAAATTCTCTTTTTTAAAATTTTAAAGATTATAATTTTAAAATAATTAAATATTAAAAAGTTCGAAAGATACAATTTAAATGATTGAACCAAAATAATCGTTAATAGATTATATACTTAAATAAAGATTCTTCTTAGAGTGAATCTATACATAAAAAACCACATCAGTATTTTTTAGTAGAATTCAATTTCAATGGAGCAACATCCTCTTTTATATGCAGTTGTTGTATATATAGAGATACATGTAGAATCTATTTTGATATCATGTAACTGTATGTAACGATATATGTGAAACATATTCTAATACCATATAAAAAATTATATTAATATTTATAAAACAAAATTTACTCTAAAAAATAAACACAGAGAATAAAGGAATATGAAGTGCCAAATTGACGAAAAAGTAAGTTTTTGAGACTTCTACCCTCCTCTCCTATTGGGTTATAGTTCCTCGTGGTCTTTTGTGAAGCGGTGACAACAAAATATTTCTAGGTTTCACATGAACATAGGCTCTTTGAGCGGATGGAAGTTAAAAGAAAAAGCAATATTTGCCACACCATAGACCCAAATGATTGAAGTGAAAAGATAATTGGATGTTACATGTATGGTTAGATCTTATTGTAGCAACCTTTTCATTATCACAAAAATCGAAGTTCTTTATAGAATAAAGAAAAAGTTCCTTTTTAATCAATAATTTTAATTTGAAAGTAATGTTATAATATAGTTTTAAGGAGTAAGACTAAGACCAATTCAAGGAAAAGAGGAATATTCTCTACAACAACAAGAATAATAGTTAAAATAAATAAATATTATTTCTTATAATATTTTGTAATATTTTAGAGATTGATTAAGGCGATTGGCTGAAGAATGGATTATGGATCTCATTAGAAATAGGCGCGACTTATAGCCACATAGATTTTCTATCTCTACACACTCAATTTCAGATTTTTGAATGAAATTACCATTTTACCCCTGCATTTTTACTCATCTGAATGAATTGCCAGTTCATTCAGCATTCGTTCGGATGAATGAAGTCATCCGAACGAATGAACGAATGGGCAAAACATTCGTTCGAATGAACATATACTATTCATTCATCCGAACGAGTGAACAAATGGGCACAACATTCGTTCGAACGAACCGATGCTACAGTAATGCATAGTGTATTATTTAAATAATAAAATCTCCTTTAAAACTTTAAAGTTATTTTTTAAGCACTGTTATTTCCAAAATTTCTCAAATTGAATATTCAAACTAATTACGATAACCTGATAAAAATACTTTAAAACTTTAAGGTCTTTTGACAATCCTAAATACTTAAAACATAGTGTTTTAGAAATAAGGGTATTCCTCGGCTGTATCGAAAACACATTTGGAAGTGTCAAAAGACCTTAACGTCTTAAAGTATTTTAGCAGGTTATCGTAATTAGTTCGGATATTCAATTTGAGAAATTTTAAAACTATACAGTGATTAAAAATAACTTTAAAGTTTTAAATGAGATTTTATTATTTAACTAATGCATTATGCATTAATGTAGTATTTGAAACATAGACCGTTATTTTTTAGGTACGGTGTTTCCAAACATTCTCAAATTGAATATCCGGACTAATTACGATAACCTGATAAAAATACTTTAACACTTCAAGGTCTTTTGACACTCTCAAATGCTTAAAACACAGTGTTTTACAAATAAGGGTATCCATCGGCTGTGCCGAAAACACATTTGGGAGTGTCAAAAGAGTTTTAAGTCTTAAAATGGTTTTATCAGTTTATCGTAATTAGTCCGAATATTCAATTTGAGATATTTTGGAAATACACAGTGCTTAAAAAATAATTTTTAAGTTTTAAAAGAGATTTTATTATTTAACTAATGCACTATGAGTTAATGTAACATTTGAAATATAGCTCGTTATTTTTTAAGCACTATGTGTAATAGCCCGGAATTTTTAAATCATTGAATATGTGGCTATTATTTGTTTTAATGATGGAAATTGAAAAATTTAATGGAATAGATGGTAAATAGATCAAAATTTGGGCAAAGGCTTAGGTATGGTCCAATGGACTATGGATTGGATTAAATTCATTTAAATGGTCAGTGGTGGTTAATTGGGCCAAGGATGGTCAAATTGGGCCCAATACCCATTTGGGACCCAATGGGCCAAGAGGATTTAAGGTCTAAGGTAAATGGATAGGAGGGAATTTAATTGGGCCATGGGCCCAATGGTGATCCAATAAGAGGAATGGATTTAATTAAATTTAAATCACCTAAGTTAAAATTTATTAAACCTAGGTAACATGGCTGAATGGACCCACCTCCACTCACCAAATGAGGTGGCGTGTGGACCAAGGATTGGTGGCCGGCCACCATGGTTGAATTGGTCAACCATGGGTGGATACATGGAGGGAATTTAAGATAATGGAATTAGGTTAAGTGGAAATTAATTAACCTAAGTTAATTGTCTAATTAAGTAAATAATTAAACTATTCAAAAGGTGGTCAAATGGTCAAAATTGGAAGAGCAAACCACCTTATCTCTAAGGTTAAAACCATTGGCTAGTAGTGGTGTATCCCAACCACCACCACTAAGCATGGGAGCCCATGCTTGGTTGGTGGGAGGAGTTAATGATGGAGTGTAACTTAAGTAACCAAAGGGATGAGATGAGTTTTCATCTCATTCTCTCCATCCCACTCTCATTTCACTCTCTCCCTCTCTTGCTCCCTTTCATTGCCGTCCCTCACACCCCAAGGAAAGAAGAAGAAAAATTAGAAGAGAAGAAGAGAAGAAAGGAGATCAAGCTTGAGCCCTCCACCTCAAGACCAAGGAGGCTAGACATTTTCTTATCCTCTCCTCCTCCCCCTCTCTCAAACCCACTCCATCTTGGCCGACCCAAGCATTGGAGTTTTTCATTGGGTCAAGCACATCTTGGTCGACCAACAAAGGAAAAGAAGAAGAAAGGAGGCCAAGGAATCCAAGAGGAGAAAAAAAGTCGGAGGAGCCGTCGGATCTGTAAGTATTTCTAAACAAGAGGTTAGATTTTCTTAAGGTTTAAGATTTGGGGTCCATTTCTTGGATTTAATGGTGGCCAAAACATCATGGGCCTTGGATCTCAAATCCATCCAAAGATGAAGTGAAAAATGGACAAAGTGGGTAAAAGAGATTAAGAAAAATAAATGGATGTATTAAGGACCCTAAGTATTAAAATTATTGAAACATGGAGAAGTGATTTTGAAGGAAACATAAATCATACATGGCCGAACCCCATGGTAGGTGATTAAGTAATTTTAATGAGGTTATAAAGAATGGAAGCCATGGAGGATGATTTATGATTGTTAGGGTTTGAATGATTAAATGTGTAAATTTTTAAAGGGATTGAAAATGAAGAAATTTATGGGAGATGTGAATGATTTTTGTGGCCTTAAAAGGCATGAATGAATGATGGACCATGAACCTTATGGTGATGGTGTTAGAATTTTAATGGGTTTAGAGAATGGAGGCTATGTTAAGTGGTTAATGATTTTTAAAGTTTTCAATGAATGAATGTAGATTTTTAAAGGGGTTTTAATGAGGAAAACATAGAGAGATTTTATGGATGGAATGTTTTGAACCCTATGGTAATGTATTCATAATTTTAATGGATATGAAAAGATGGAAAAATGATGGAGAAGGCGCATTGTTTTTAAGTGGATTTTAAGTATTATAAATAAGGTTTTAAAGGGGTAGAAATAATGTTTTAAAAAATAAAACCATGGAGAGATTTTGGTGAACTTAAGTGTTTTGGAACCATGGAAAAATATTGGGGAGTGATGGTAGCTTTGATGGACTTAAAATGAAACTAATGGTGATAAAAGGGGTGATTTGAATGCATGATAGAAACCACCTCAAGGAAGGACTTATGGTGGAGCCAAATGATGTATATAGACCCAAGTAAAAATAGAGAAAAAGACATCATGGGTTCGGCCATGGTGTATGGCCGAACCCATGACCCATTTGTAGGTCAATTTATGGGTTAAATGTGATAGTATACATGTGAGTAATGAATAGGGATTAGGGTAATTAAGTGGCTAATTTTTTATGATGTTATGTCATGGCTAAGGAGTCATTAAGGGATCCAAGTCTATGGATCAATTATGGGCCTAAGAATGGAGGAATGAAATGAGAACTTAACCATGGAGGAAGAGTGGCAAAACCGTAAATAATGGCCAAATTCAAGAACCATGGTACATGGCCGAACCCCATGAGAGATGATCATGGACTTAGGGGTCTAAGTAACAACCTTATGTGTGATTAATATAGCCTAGGGTGCTAGTTTTTAGACCCACGTAATTAAAATAATTAATGGACTAAATGGGACCCACAAACCTAATTAGTGAGGTTCGGCCATGGTGTATGGCCGAACCCTGCTAAGGTATGATTAATGGATTTAAATGGTTAAAAACATGGGCTGATTATTCGTATGTAATAAGGTATCGGATATCGCAAGCGGTGCGCGTATCAGTGACTAGATTATCGAAAGGAAACGTACGAGGACATTAGTTGGTATTCGGTAGGATTCCTACCTTTTTGTAAGCCATGGATTATGTGATGATTCCTTTGATTTATTTTGATAATTATATGATTTGTCTTATGATGGGTTTTAAGGCTATGATTATATGTTAATGATATGAATTATATTTTAAGGTTATGCATTATATGTCAAGGCTATGAGTTATATATATTAAGGCTATGAGTTATATATATTACATAGCATAGTGCATTTACAACTCATGCATGGCATGGGCGGGAAAATAAAGAAACCGGAGTCCATGCTCCGTCGGGGCGACCGAGAAGCAAACATGGGGATAGCTTGATGTGCTATAACCGGAGTCCATACTCCGTCGGGGCGACCGAGAAGCAAACATGGGGATAGCCTGATGTGCTATAACTGGAGTCCATGCTCCGTCGGGGCGACCGAGAAGCAAACATGGGGATATCTTGATGAGGTTTTTCCATCAAGGGGGATATGGCATCATGAGGTATGGATGATGGGTAGGACACATGACATAAGACACCCATGGCATGGCATTCATTTTATACTTTTCATTATATGATTATCTATGTGCTTGTTATCACTAATCCATGTGTTAGCTGTACTCGGAGTCCTACTGGGCGCGTTGTCTAACGCCCTACTTCCACCTTAGCTGATGACGCAGGAGATGGCGGAATCGAAGGACGAGACGGGAGCCAGGCGTAGGAGCTTGGGGAAGCGAGCTACTTAGTTTATTTAAGATTTATTTTGGAAATGTAATTTGAATAACTTAGCTCGTCGGAATGTAATAATTTAGATTACTTGCTATGTTTTGGATTTTATTTTGAACACTGTGATTTTGAGGTATTTTAGTAATTAAATGAATATATCTTCCCTGCTATCTAAAAATCGGTAGGATAGACTCTATTATAATTTCCGCATTTAGTTTAAGTTTTCGCAAGCTTACTTCTACGTGTGAACCGTTCTTCGTGGACTTAATTCCACTCACACGTAGGGTTGGCTAGTTAAGGGCCGGGCTTTAGAAGCTTGGACTTAACTCGTGTCGTGACGTCCCGCGCCCTTTGTCACTTTTTATTTTAAAAAAAAAAATAGACTCTGATTTTTAGTGAAAAGGGGAAGGCGTTACACTATGTATTTCCAAAATTTCTCAAATTGAATATCCGGACTAATTACGATAACGTGATAGAAATACTTTAAAACTTAAAGGTCTTTTGACATTCTCAAATGTGTTTTCGGCACAGCCGAATGATACCCTTATTTGTAAAATACTGTATTTTAAGCATTTAGAAGTGTCAAAAGACCTTTAAGTCATAAAGTATTTTTATTAGGTTATCGTAATTAGTCCGGATATTCAATTTGAGAAATTTTGGAAATACACAGTGGTTAAAAAAATAACTTTAAAGTTTTAAATGAGATTTTATTATTTAAATAATGCCCTATGCATTACTGTAGCATCGGTTCATTCGAACGAATGTTCTGCCTATTCGTTCATTCGTTCGGATGAATGAATAACATCCGTTCATTCGAATGAATGTTCTGCCCATTCGTTCCTTCGTTCGGATGACTTCTTTCATCCGAATGAATGTCGAATGAATTGACAGTTCGTTCGAATGAGTAAAAACGCAGGGTATAATGATAATTTCATCCGAAAATCTGAAATTGGGTGTGTAGAGGCAGAAAATCTGGGTGTCTATAAGTGGCGTCTAAAAATAATGCAAACAAAAAGCAAAATAGAAAAAAATAGTGGCAAGAGGGTATGGCCAATAAAGGATACAAAGAAATGTGCCAATCATCCAATTGTTGAGTATTTGGATTCTTATGTTTACTTAATGAACTTGATTAAGACAGGCAAATGTATGCAGTAAAAAAAAGTAGACAGATGCAGGGCAATAAAACCAAATTCCAACATACAAAGGCATAAGACAGAAGAAAAAAAATTGCATGTGTCAAAATCCCTCCAAAACCTTTTACATCCTCTAGGACTCGCATTTAACTGGACTCACAAATTGGTGGCGACAAAAGTCATAACCTTTGGGCATGTGGCTCAAATTCAATCTCCCAAATATAAGTGGGACTCAGAGTCTAACCGACTCAAAAACTGGTTGGCGTGAGGAGTCCTCATAAGGATTGCATGAGGACTAATTAAAATACAAGATCATGCTCGTTTCCTAGTGCTAGATGAACTCGGGCTAGAAGTCCTTACCACAGTTGGACGATGAAAATAATAATCAATAAAGCTATATGCATTGAGGGATCTTTGAAAATGAAATATCCACAGGACTGCATGGTATTCTTAGTTGGACGTGTGCATGTGTTGGGAGGGTATAAAACACAGGCAGCGTTGTGAAAGGCGGTAGGCAATTTTCATGGGATAAAGAAAGAGACAATACACCACACTTACTGTGGTAGTGTTTTAGGATTAGGCAAGACTGACGGTGGAAGTTTTTTTTTTTCTTTATATACATAGGAGGATAAGAGCACAAGAATGCACGGCAGTAAAAGGTTTTCTGCTCAGTAAATTTACAGATCAACAGAGACGCTTGTTGGTCGAGAGAAGAAGTCTGACATACAACATTCAAAGAGAGGGTAGTATGGAGTATATACAAATACAACAATACACAAGTGGGTTTTTGCCAGTGTGAGAAGTCAAGAGAGGAGTGTATTTGGTTGGGTTTCAATCCTGGAACTACACAGACTTCAGCGGTGATTGATTGGGCATACAGAAAGAGACGTTTGAGAGAGAAAAGGTTCAAGGAAGTTAGTTTTGGACGTGAACAATGGCTAGATATACAAACTCCATCCAACATTCTCTAAGCGTGAATTGGCTGGTTCACAGGAGTGTTTCATCTGGATTTAGGTGGGTACTTTTGCACTACAAGAAAAAACAAGCGTGGTTGTAGATCTGAGACAGAGTGGAGCAGCAAGAGGGGTTCGTGACAGAGCAGCAAGACTGCAATACAATAGATTAAGAGAGAAAAGAGCAGGACTGTGTGCTTCAAGGAGAAGACGGGCATCATTAAAGGAAGTCTTCTTTGAGATTTTTGTGATGAGATCGGGTGTGATCGGGGTCATGGGTGTGTTCGGGTTTGGTCTTAAACTCGAGGAATTTATTTTGTATTCTCTCTTTATCTTTCTTCTCTTACGAATTTCATGCTCGTTGGACGTAGGACGGATTTAACCGAACCATGTAATATCGGTGTGTTTTGTGTTGTGATTGGTTCTGTTGTTTATTTTCGCATCGCTTATATTCCCAACAAATGGTATTAGTAGCTTTGGTTTAGACCAGGGGGGAGTAGTGGGTGAACGAAATATAACACAATGGCAGTAAGAGGAATCTCGGGGTAAAAGTTCGAAGTGGAGTGTAACGCCCTATCCCGTTATGGGCGCGTTACCTACGAAATATCTTAAAACGTCACAAAAGACATACATCGGGGACAATTTTTTTTTGAAATGGGATAATTACCTCCCGCTCAACAAACCACAAGTCCAGAACTAAGAAACATAACGAACCACAAGTGTAAACTAATTAAAAGTGGTTATACAGTCATCCAAACAAACATAAGATAAGGAGTCCATACAACTAAGATTTCTCAAATTTAAAACATAACATGAACATAAACTTCTATTCACTACTACTCCTCTCCACTCCTCCCCAGGTACTTGCTTAAGGGGCCCGCCTAGCTCCTCCGTGATAGGGGTACCTGATAGGTAAGAGGTGAGCAAACCAGCCCAATGAAGGGATAAAACATACCAAATATTAGCAACATAGTTATATATCATATGTATAAGGTGTAATAAATATCATAAGTGAATTAGCATCCCACTCCGTGGATACTCAACTGTACTATTAGTCAATGGTCCCACTGACCCGTCCAAGGCCCCATCGCCATAACTCTAAATGGTCATCTAACAACTCCGGTCTCTCTACTAGTACAAACGGGAGGCCATACAATATACAATGCCTCAACCGCAGGAATGTAATGGGGAAACCCGCATCTTCTATGGGAGTTTCGACCGCCGGAGCATAACGGGGAAGCCAATCTCAAGGGTAGGCTCCTCAACCGTCGGAACGCAACGGGGATACCCACATCTCATATGGGGTCTCGACCACCGGAGCGTAACGGGAAAGTCCTCCCGACATGTAACATCCTGGATTTTTCAATGCAAGAATATATTGGATTTTGACTAATTAAATTGTTTAATTTACTGAAATTAATATTTATGGATGAAATGGATTTTAAATGGGTAAGAATTGGGTCAATAGCCCAATTATGACCCAACGGGTTATGGATAGAGTTTGAATGAATGGGTTTTGGGAAGTAAATGGGTAAATGATTAATTTAATTGGGTCATGTACCCAATTAAGACCCAAGACATGGGATCCACCTCATCAGTGAGGTGGCATGTAAGTGGCATGGCCAAATGGGACCCAAATCCACCTCATCAAGTGAGGTGGTGAGTGGTCAAAGATAACATGCATGGTCGGCTACCATGGTTGACTTGGTCAACCATGGGTGAGTTCAAATGGGGTGAGTTGAATTATATTGAGTTGGAAATTAAAATCACTGGAGTTATATGGAAATGAGTTCAAGAAAATTAAGTGAGTCAAAGTGAATTGGGATTGAGTTGAATGGGAAAGACCAAACCCAAGTGTAACCCATGTGTCTCCTTGGTTGGGACACATGGGAAAGACCAAGCCCAAGTGTAAGCCATGTGTCTCATTCGTTGGGACACATGGGAAAGACCAAGCCCCAAGTGTAAGCTATGTGTCTCCTTGGTTGGGACACAGGGGAAAGACCAAGCCCAAGTGTAAGCCACGTGTCTCCTTGGTTGGGACACATGGGAAAGACCAAGCCCCAAGTGTAAGCCATGTGTCTCCTTGGTTGGGACACATGAGAAAGGCCAAGCCCAAGTGTAAGCCATGTGTCTCCTTCGTTGGGACACATGGGAAAGACAAAGCCCCAAGTGTAAGCCATGTGTTTTCTTGGTTGACCAAGGGACACATGGGAAAGACCACACCTTAATGTGGGTGGTTGGGAGGTTAGGGCTACCCAAAACCCATAGGGCTGATCCTCTCTTGGAGACAAAAAGAGATAGAGTTTCATCTCATCCTCTCCCTCCCTCTTGAGCAAAAGAATCCTATCTCTCATCTCTCTCCCTATCTCTACACCCTTGGCCGATCCTCTCCTTTGGAAGAAAAGATAGAAAGTTTTCCATCTCATTCTCTCTCTCCCCCTCTCTTTACACCCTTGGCTGATCCATTCCTTTGGAAGAAAAGATAGAAAGTTTTTCATCTCATTCTCTCTCTCTCTCTCTCTCTCAACCTACACACCTTGGCCGATCCTTCCATAGAGACTTCCATCTCATTTCCTCCCTCTCTCAATCAACACCTTAGCCGAATGCTCCATTGAAGATCAAGGAGGCTTTCAATCTCTCTCCCTCCCATTTCGGCTCTAGACTTGGAGGAAGAACAAGGACTAAGGAAGGAGAAGGACAGAGGAGCAAGATCAGACATAAAGAAATGGAGGAGACGTGGAATAAGTATGTAGTGTTTAACGAGGATTTATTGGTTAAAAGAAGCTAAGGGAAACATGGTTTCGGCTATGGAATGCCGAAACCATGGGTCCCATATTTGATGGATAAGATTAGCTAAACTGTTGCAAGCCATGAAGGTGGATATCCATTTGAAGCTAGAATATGTTTTGGAATAAATGATCAAAGAGTTGGTATCCATTCAAGAATGGGTAGGTGTTGAGGACCAACAACCAAGGGATGGAATGAAGAAATATGGATGATGTTTAAAATGTTTTTAAAGAATAAGGAAACAGATTTTAAGAGGAAGGGTTAAGTCTAACATCAAACAAATGATGACTGATTTCGGGTTTTGACCGTCCGCGGACGGGTAACAAACATAACATGGTGTTGTTTGCGGACAGGAGATATGCATGTAGGACGGATCACTGTCTGTAGGATGGGTTTCTGTTGTCCGCAGGATGGGCTGTGGACGGGTACTCGACTGATCCTAAAAGTAAAATTTTTGTATGATTTTCCTTTTCCAATTGGTTAAGTTTAAATGGAAGGATGTACAAAATTATTTTAATTAATTAGATAAGTAATTTAACTATTTTATATGATGGAATTAATTTAAAGTAACGGGATTTCACAAACGGGTGTACGATCGGCTTTGGCGTGATCGGTGATCTATATCTTCACGAAAACGCAAGGATAGAATATTGGATGTGGGTAGGACTCCTACCTTGTTGAAACACTTGGATTATGTACATGCAATGGTTTTTCCTTCCATGATTGATGATTTATTTTTATGTTTTAAGAATGGATTTCAAGGCTACTATGTAATTTAATGTGAAATAACATGTTACACTCACATCTCATGCATGGCATGGGAGGGAACATATGAGAGGAGTCCACGCTCCATTCGGGGTATCCGATAAACAAACATGGAGAGGGATCCGCACTGATTCCGATTGATAAATGGTATATGATGTTTTGAAATGAAAGAGGAGTCCACGCTCCATTCGATGGGACCGATAAGGCATACGTGGGGAGTCATGACAATGAAAACCTTGATGTGGCATGTTCATCAATAGGTTTACCTATGTATTTTTGAGATATGGTTGATGGGTGGGAAATCATGGCATATGACACCCATGGCATGGCATTGATTTAGCATGATTTAATATTATGTATCTATTCTGATTTTTATACTAATCCCATGTGTTTGCCCTACTCGGAATACCTACTGGGCACGTTGACTAACGCCCTAGTTCTACCTTAGATGATGATACAGGAAATGGAACGAACAATGGACGCGAAAGGAGCCAAGCTTAGGAGCTTGGGCAGCTTATTGCTTATTTTTAAGTTTTAGTTTTGGACAGTGTATATTGAGTTAATTGCATTTTGGGATTGTAATAACTTTGATATCATTCTGCTATGGTTTGACGTTACCTTCGGATATTAAGTTCAGTTAAGTTTTGGGTGATTGACTTCCTTGCTAAGTAAAGGTTATGGTTGGTTCATGTAATCAAATATTAATTCCGCAATATGTTTATTTCCACAAGTAGAGCCTTAAGCGTGTGAATTATTTTAGTGGTGTCGGTCCACGCACACGTATGGTTAGCCACTTAAGGGCTGGGCTTTGGAAGCTCGGACTTAGCTCTTGTTGTGGCGTCCCACTCTTCAGTTAAAAAAAAAAAAATAGACTCTGATTTTCGGCGAGTGAAAAAGGGCAAGGCGTTTACAGTTGGTATCAGAGTAAGACCGGAAGTATGAATCTTTCAAAGTAAGATTAAGACGGTATCATGTCTCATTGACAAGATAAGAATCCCAACTGACCGATTCTTCAAAGTCTGCTGCACGGGGGCTGGATTAATTTACTTTGCTAAGAATCAAACTGAAGCATTCAAACTGAGAACAACATTATAACAGCAAGGGAAGGACAATCATTATAAAAAAATGGATTTATCAAACACAGCAAAATAGGACATATTTCCCCGAAACAAGAAACATCAGGATTTCCCCAAATTGAGAAACAATACTTGATACATAAGAAAGTTCCCCAAAAATAAGAAATAAAAGATGCTGATTTTACAATTCCCCAAACTATGTAAACACAAAACTTTATGAGAAAGCTAAGTCGAACAATGTTTCAATGACTTAGGAAAATGCCTCCGAGAAGAAGAACTCAGCAAAACCCGCATGTGGAGGAAGAGTGCAGCAACCACACCAGGAAGAGGCGTAGAACAGCGTAAATATTCCTGTGGTACCCCTCGACCTGCAGAAATTAGTGCAGGCTGTGGTCACTTTCGTTCTACAACAACATATGACGGCAATGGAAGTGCGACCACCAATGAGGCACATGATCGAAGCATCGTTAGAGACTTCCAACAGCAGCGTCCCCCTCATTTCAAAGGGAAAGAAGGACCTGTAGGAGCGAAATTGGTTGATGAGAAATATCACCAAGATCTTGACATTACTGAAGATCACCAGTAATGAAGATAAAATACTACTGGCTACTTCGCAGTTGATCGATGATGCCGGCAGGTGGGAAGTGATTGAACGACAATGGGCACAGATTCCAGCAGGAGAAAGGACTGAGATGACATGGGACCAGTTCTCTGCAATGTTCCTGGATCACTATTTTCCAGAAGAGGAGAAGGAGCGCCAGACACAAGCGTT
This sequence comes from Chimonanthus praecox, assembly GCA_022113865.1. Taxonomy (NCBI): domain Eukaryota; kingdom Viridiplantae; phylum Streptophyta; class Magnoliopsida; order Laurales; family Calycanthaceae; genus Chimonanthus; species Chimonanthus praecox. The sequence goes on along the minus strand of CM039086.1, from coordinate 54,583,854 downwards.
CATATCTTTGGTACAGGGCACCATGTGTAACGCCTCGCCCTTTTCATTCGCCGAAAATCAGAGTCTATTTTTTTCTTTGAATAAAAGAGTGAGAGAGAGTGGGACGCCATGACGCGAGCTAAGTCCGAGCTTCCAAAGCCCGACCCTTAAATGGCCAACCATACGTGTGAGTGGACCAAGTCCACTTAAACGGTTCACATGTACTCAAATTAACATGCGGAATAAATCATATATGCGGAAATATAATAAAATAATAATTCTATTCCATTTTAGATAGCAAGGAGGTCCACCATTTAACAATAATTAACTTAAGTTAACATTCAAACCATAGCAAATAATCTAAGTTATTACATTCCCAAGTGCTAGTTACTCAAATTACATTATCCATAAGTAACTTAAACAAAATGAAACTTAATCATCCAAGCTCCTAAGCTTGGCTCCGATCACGTCCATCGTTCCGTCCATTCCCTGTGTCATCAACTAGGGTAGAAGTAGGGCGTTAGACAACGCGCCCAGTAGGTATTCCAAATAGGATCAAACACATGGGTTAGTATAAAAAATCTAGATATAATACATCTTATCGCATCATACATCTTGTCGTATCTGTAAAACATCGTATCCAAAACAGTGTATGATAATGGAGATCCAATCATACAGATAAAACCAGAAAGAGTGCATGATAATAGAGATCTTAATCATGCCGAATCAATGCCATGCCATGAGTGTCATATGCCATGAGTCCCACCCATCAGCCATAACACAATCGCAAAACATCCTCTTGATGGGAAGCTCCTCATCAAGGTATCACAAACACAGTATCCTCTTGATAGAAAACTCATCATCAAAGTATCCCCACAGTTGTCTTACAGACGCTCCGCCGGAGTGTGGCCTACCTCTTGATGGATAATGCACATCAAGGTACCCCTCACGACTTACAGACTCCCCGACGGAGCGTGGGCCTCCAGTTACCTCTTGATGGATAATGTACATCAAGGTACCCCCACAGTTGCCTTACGGACGCCCCGACGGAGTGTGGTCTCCGGTTACATATCATCCCTCCGATGCCATGCATGAGATGCAAATGACCACATGCTATGCAATTATACAAATCATAGCATTAAAATCTCATCTTTGAAACATATCATTTATACAAAATAATTCATCAAAATATGAATTTAAAACCATCATACATATCCCATGGTATCAAAGAGGTAGAATCCTACCAATGATTAACTAATGTGTCATTGTGTTTTTGTTCGGAAACCGATCACCGATCGTGCACCGCTTGTGAGGTCCCGTTACCTTATTACATATTAATCAATCAAACCCATGTTCCATTTGATTTACAATTATGTCTAAGTCCATAAACACATCTTTGTGGGCTTCGGCCATACAACATGGCCGAACCTCACCCACTTGAATTTGGGTCCCTTTTTTATTTATTAACCAATCCACATAAGTTCAACCATCTAAGAAACCATAATTCCACAAATATTCCTTAGTGGGGTTCGGCCATACAACATGGCCGAACCTCACTCCCTTGGTTTTGTGCCCTTCTTTTCAATCCTTTGATCTTTTAAATTAATTCCAACATCATGCCATTTTTGTTTCATTAATCTAATCACTTATAGATTAATCATTTGATATTAATAACCACTTAAGTCCACAAAAACATTCCTCATGGGGTTCAGCCATACACCATGGCTGAACCCATGATCTTTCATTTTTTACCCATATTTATTTCTTTGCCATTATTTTCATCACCTTATGTTTAGGTCCAAAAACATAGGTTCATGACTAAACATCTCATGTACAAATAATCCATCAACATAAAAACCCATAATCAAATCCTTTCATCTAAACATAATCATTCATCTAAACATGATAGATCCATGAATGACCCATTAAAATGGTTCATGGGATTCGGCCATACAACATGGGTGAACCCATGGTGTCCCATTTTAATCCTCTCTTTAAATCATTTACTACCTTGAGTCCATAAATCAAGTCCCTCCACGGGGCGGGGGGGGGGGGGGGGGGGGGGGGGGAGGTTTAATCATACAGTTAGGTTTCTCATTTTAAAACATCATCTTCCATATTTAAGACCTATTAAGATGTCCACATTTCTCCATCATCTTCATGGTCTAGATATATGTAAGTCCAACAATATCTCTCCATTGGGTTCGGCCATACACATGGCCGAACCCATAGTCCATGGTTCTCCACCCTTTTACATTATTTAGACCCATTTACCACCATTAACATTTACCATCATCCATCCATCATTCTCATCTTTAAAACCCTTTAAACATCAACAATATACCTCCATGTAAAGCCTTTTAAAATCATTAATAACCTTCCATGGGGTTCGGCCATACACCATGGCCGAACCCTATGGTTCATCATTTCCATTTAAAAATCATGCATCCAAGGTTATAATCCTTTGATGGGGTTCGGCCATACACCATGGCCGAACCACATCAATCCCTTTTTTTGTCCTTGATGGTTCTTATACATACAATTTAGGGTTTGGCCATGTAAGGGCCAAACCATGATCCTTTGTCATTCACCATTCCATACATGGTTCATGCATAAAGTCCTTAGCCATAAGAATTAGGGTTCGGCCATTGCCCTTGACCATCTTACTTTATAAAATCTCATGGAGTACTTATCGATTCCGCGACTCCTCCAGTTTCTTTCACTTCTTCTTGTTCCTTTGATCTTCTTCTTCCTTAGCCTCTTTTCCTCCTTGATCCTTGGCCGAGTGTGAACTTGAGAGGTCTTGATGAAACTTCAAGAAGGGTTCGGCCAAGAGAGTGTAGGTTTGAGAGAGAGAGGGAAACTTGGGATAGAAAACTCTAAGTCCTTCTCTTTTGTCAATGAGAGAGGGTCGGCCTTGTATGAGAGCTTGAGAGTGAGATGGAGCATCCTCTTTGTTTGTCCAATATAATTAAGGGAAGGGTGGTATTCTTTGGTTGATACCCCTTTTGTAACTCCCATGACATTTCACCTCCCCATTGATACTTACTTTGGGGGTTTCATCCCATGAGATGAAACTCCCAATCTTATGCCCCTTGGGCTTCCATGTTCCAACGTGTAGCCTTGTGTGTCTTTGTGTAACAATCCAACTCTCCAACTTCCTCATCTTGATCAATGAGGGTCTGCCAAAGGTGGTGTCCTTTGTTGATGCCCTTTTATAACTCCCATGCCCTTCACCTCCCTCCTTAATGTTCCATTTGGAGGTTTCATCCATGAGATGAAACACTCCCACCGTTTGACCCTTGGGTTTCCATCTCTCCATGTTTCCAACGTGTGCTATGGGTATGCCTTGAGTAACCTCCAAAAAGCCTTCATCTCCTCATAATGATCCTTTTAGAGTTTCATCCAATGAGATGAAACTCCCACCTCCAATGTGTACACCTTGATTGTGCCTTTTGGGTTTCCTCCTTTGAGATGGAAACCCTCCATCTTCCCACTCCACTCATTTTAATTCAACTCAACTTAAATGAACTTATTTTCCAACTCAAGCACTTGAACTTACATTAATAAATTCCCAACTCATGTGAATTCACTTTCCAACTCAAGTATTATTTATCCCACTTGAACTCATTCATTAACTAAACTCTATTGAACTCACCCATGGTTGACCCAGTCAACCATGGCTTAGCCGACTATGAACCATATAGTATTTAGGGTCCTATTTAGCCATTTCATTTACATGCCACCTCACTTGACGTGGCGGATCTCATGTCTTGTATCTTAATTGGTTATGAGACCCAATTATCAAACCTTATCCATTTACTTCCAACTAGCTCATATATGATCCATTGGGTTCCAATTGGATTTTTGACCCAATTGACAACCTTGACCCAATTAAGTAAATCTTACCCTTTATTTCAATTGAACCATATTCATAATCCGTTGGGTCTTAATTGACCAATTGACCCAACTCCTTACCTATCTAAGGTCCATCTCCATTAATTTATAAATTAAATGGAGAATTTCCATATATATATATATATATATATATCCATAGCTTGAAAATCCGGGGTGTTACAATACAACCCTCTTTTTAAAATTTTTATCCCGAAAATCGAGCGAAGTAGGGTTTCAAACGGATTACATAAATAGCTCAGGGTGAGCTGTTCTCATTTCCAATTCAAGTTCCCAAGTGGTTTCCTCATTACCATGTCGATCCACACCACCTTGACGAACTGAATTGCTCGGTTCCGTAACACCTTTTGTTACGTCTCATCTTATATATTTTTCTCGTGAGCCCATTTGTGATCTCATGTAGATCAATGTACTCTGTTTCACTTTACCTGCCACCAAAATATTTTCCAAACGTACTTGCTCAATATGTACATTTGTCTACACTCTGTATGAGGTTAGTGATGACCTTGTCCCTCATTGAAATTTGTTAGTGAGGTAGCCTGCCAATGCAAGTCTATGCTCAAGGCTTTCGCTGATTTCATTTTAATTAGGTTTCTAGCTGCACTCTCCTGGAACTCCATCGGTTACCTACAAAGTCAGGTGATCAGTCTAACTCGGCAGTCGCCCATAGCTTCCGATTCGAGTTTCACTAGACTCTTAACTTTTCCACTAAGTACATCTCCAAAAGTAAGCATATCTTCATTTGCATATAAGTCACTATGTGACTAACACCTTTTGTTCAAACTTCTACGATACCGATACCGGCATCAATCCAAACCACCATGGGAATCACCATCCACGGTTATACGCATCCATCCCTGGTATCACTCTACCAATGAGTATCATCTATCCATGGTTAATAACCATCCATGAATATAATCCTTCCATGGGAATAATCCATCATTGGGCATACTTAATCTAGGGCACATCGTCTACCATGAGATATTCTATACATAGGAACAACACTCGAATGAATCACTAAAAGTCTGTGGCAACAATATCAAATCATATATATACCCTGACCCCTAGCAAGACTTAGGGCCCATGACTTACTAAGCGGAAGACCCACGTCCAACGTGATCAAGTCTACCTCGCCCTGCATCCCTTCACTCCAAGGGTGATTCAGTCAAGCTCTAAGGCGGTTGAACCGCGTATAACGAAGCTAGCACTACCCTCATGGGGTAAAATAGTATCTAGGTCCACGCATCAACGCACATCAAATGTGCGAAATAGCCCTGAGAACGTCCTCCAGCGCGTAGCATGTGAGGGACCCACTCCTCAACGGCAACCCTACGGGACCAAGTCTCCGTATGTTCATATCGAGGCTCCCACGGTCTCAATCATCAAAATCACATGAGGGACGCACCCATACCATGTCTCAATATAATCAAGTGACCTCGTCACATTTACCGTGGGACTATTGTATCAAGTGTTTGCTTATCAAGTTTGGGGATATCGGGGAAATATCTCCTAATTTGCTATGTTTGATAAATCTAATTTAAAGTGACTGTCCTTCCTTTGCTATAATTCCTTGTTCGCAAAGTGTTCTCAGATTGAATGTTTTAGTTTGAGTCTAACGAAGTAAATTAGTCCGGCCCCCGTGCAGCTGTAACGCCTTGCCCTTTTTTACTCGCTTTCCGAAAATCAGAGTTTATTTTTTTTTTTAAATAGGAGAGTGAGAGAGAGTGGAACGTCACGACACGAACTAAGTCTGAGCTTCCAAAGTTCGACCTTTAACTGGCCAACCATACGTATGCGTGGACCAAGTCCACTAAAATAGTTCACACGTACTCAAGTTAACATGCGGAATAAACATAAATGCGGAAATACAATAGGATAACAATCCTATTTCATTTTAGATAGCAAAGTAATCCAACACTTACCAATAATTATCTTACGTTAACATATCCAAAATTAACATTCAAACCGTAGCAAATATATCCAAGTTATTACATTCCCGGCTACTAATTACTCAAATACATCAACCATGAGTAACTTAAACAAAATGAAACTTAATCATCCAAGCTCCTAAGCTTGGCCCGATCACGTCCTCGTGCAGTCCAATTCCAGTATCATAAACTAGGGTAGAAGTAGGGCGTTAGATAACGCGCCCAGTAGGTATTCCAAGTAGGGCTAACACATGGTTAGTACGTACATCATGTAGATAATATAATACGAAATTCATGTAAAACAATCCCATGCTATGGTGTCAAATGCAATGAGTCCCACCCATCACAAATACATGTACCCTCTTGATGGAATTCTCCTCATCAAGGTATCTCCACAGTTGCCTTACGGATGCCCCGACGGAGTGTGTTCTCTGGATTCTTCTTGATGGATAATGCACATCAAGGTCTTCCCACGAATGCCTTACGGACGCCTCGACGGAGCGTGGCCTCCTGTTACAAACATCCCTCCCATCCCATGCATGAAATGTATATGTCCACATGCTATGTAATAGAATAATCATAGCATTAAAACCTCATATTTGAAACATATTATTTTTACAACATAAACTATCAAAATAAGAGATTAAACCATAATACATAACCCATGGTTTCAAAGAGGTAGAATCCTACCAAAGACCACTAAAGTGTCCTTGCGCTTTAATCTTGCAACCGCTCACGATCGTGCACCCCTTGTGAGGTCCCGTTACCTTATAACATATCCATGAGTCAAACCAATATCCCATTTGATTTGTAATAATGTCTAAGTCCACAAACACACTTTGTGAGGTTCGGCCATACACTATGGCCGAACCTGACCTATTTGGTTTTAGTCCCTCTTTTGATTTGTTAATCAAACACCACTAAGGTAATCATTTAAACCCTAAATCCACAAATCATTCCTCATGGGGTTCGGCCATACACCATGGCCGAACCCATGATCTTTCGTTTTTACTCATATTTACATTCTTTGCCATTGTTTCCATCACCTTAAGTTTGGGTCCAAAATTGATCCATAATATAGATTTATGATTGATTCATAACATAAACCCTTAAGTCAACCAAACATTCCCCATGGGGTTCGGCCATACACCATGGCCGAACCCATGGTCCATTATTTTTTCTTATTTACAACATTGCCACTATTCTATCCATGGCTAACCTTTCATTCATTTAAGCATACCTAAGTCTCCCTTGAATCCCTTACCCTTCTTAGGTCCATAAACCAAGGTCCCTCCATGGGGTTTAACCATACATTTAGGTTCATCCTTTTTGATCCCAAAGTCCATCAACATAACTCCCATTTTAAACCTTTCAAAACATCACTAACCTTCCATGGTTTTCATCCTTCCAAAAACCCATAACCATTACCAACACACTTCCAAGGGGTTCGGCCATGCAACATGGCCGAACCCTATGGTTCTTTAATTTCTTTAAAAATCATACAACCAAGATTACATCATTTGATGGTTCCCATTCATACATCCATCTAAACCCTTTTAAAACCTTTTAAAATCATAAGCATACTTCTATGATTTTCCATCTTTCAAATCCATTAAAAATATAAACAATGTCCTTAAATGGCCGAACCCTATGGTTTATCCTTTCCATTAAAACACAACATTCATCCATTAATTTTTCTTTTAAAATCCAATCACCATGATCATAACCTTTGATGGGGTCCGGCCACACATCATGGCCGAACCTCATCTACCCCTTTTTGTTCATATGAAAGGTCCTTAGCCATAACATGACTAGGCATGGCCGAACCATAATTCCTTGACCATATTTCCTTACTTATTAAAAATATATCAAAGTACCTACCGGTTCCGCGACTCCTCCAGTTTTCCTTCTCTCCGACTTGTTCTTCCGATCCTTTCTTTCTTTAGCCTTTTTCTCCTTCCTTCTTAATCCTTTCGCCGAGAGTGAGAGCTTGAGAGAGAGAGAGAGAGAGAGAGAGAGAGAGAGAGAGAGAGAGTTTGGCCTTGAGTGATAGGGAGAGAACCTTGAGATGAAGCTCTAAGTCTTTTGTCTTGAGGAGTGGTCGGCCAAGAGAGGGTTTGAGGGAAAGAAACAACCAAGAGGGAGAGGGAGAGAGTGAGATGAAAACCAAACTTGTTTTGTTCCAATGAGGGTGGTCGGCCAAGGGTGATACCTTTGGTAAAGCCCTTTGTGTAACTCCCATTCTCATTTACCTCCCTCCTTAGTGCTCCACTTGGGGGTTTCATCCATGAGATGAAACTCCCAAGGCTCCAATCGTGTAGCCTTGGCTTGGCTTGTGTAACAACATAAAACCACCACCTCCACATTAATGGCCCATTTGGGGGTTTCATCCCATGAGATGAAACTCCCATCTGTAACGCCCGCCCTTTTTCACTATGCTTTCCGAAAATCAGAGTCTATTTTTTTAAAAAATAAAAAGTGAGATAAAGAGCGGGACGTCACGACACGAGCTAAGTCTGAACTTCTAAAGTCCGACCCTTAACTGGCCAACCCTATGTGTGCATGGACTAAGTCCATGAAAATGGTTCACATATAACAATATAAACATGCGGATTAAAATCATAACTGCGGAATTATAATAGAACTAATTCTATTCCATTTTAGATAACAAAGTACTCCAAGTCTTATCCATAATTAATATAACATAATTATCCAAATAAACATCCAACCATAGCAAATTATCTAAATTATTACATGCTCGAGGTCTAGTTACTCAAATTACAAATCCATGAGTATCTTAAGCAAAATAAAAACTAAAAGCATCCAAGCTCCTATGCTTGGCCCTTTTTGCGTTCATCGTTCCCCTCGTTTCCTATATCATCCACTAGGGTAGAAGTAGGGCGTTAGAACAACGCGCCCAGTAGGTATTCCATTTAGGGCTAACACATGGTTAGTACAAGACATGCATATAACATAATAATAAATCCATATAAAAACAATGCCATGACATGTGTCGTATGCAATGAGTCCCACCCATCATAAACACATGTATCCTCTTGATGGAATTCTCATCATCAAGGTACCCACACATAGGTCTTTCGGACGCCCCGACGGAATGTGGTCCCTCCGGTTTCTTCTTGATGGGAAATGCACTTCAAGGTATCCCCACATTGGTTTTTCGGATGCCCCGACGGAGTGTGGCCCCTCCGGTTACATATCCTTCACCCCATGCCATGCATGAGATGCTAATGAAACACATGCTATTTTATATTGTAAACATAGCATTAAAACTCACATTTGAAACATATCTTTTACAATGTAAATTCATCAAAATAAGATAAAACATTGTACATAAACCCATATTTTTAAAGAGGTGGAATCCTACCAAAGACCACTAACGTGTCATTGCGCTTTCGTCCGGTAACCGCTCACGATCGTACACACCTTGTGAGGTCCCATTACCTTATAATATATCAATCAATTAAAACCATGTCCCACTTGATTTACAATAATGTCTAAGTCCATAAACCCAACTTGTGGGGTTTGGCCATACACCATGGCCGAACCTCACTTACTAGGTTTTAGTCCCTTTTTGCTCATTTAACTTAAGTCCAAGATCATATCACTTCCCATTTATTTAATCCAACATACATAAACCCTAAGTCCATCAAACCTTCCCCATGGGGTTTGGCCATACGCCATGGCCGAACCCATGGTCCATTATTTCTAGTTAATTACAATATTGCCATTCTTCTATCCATGGCTAACATTCCATTAATCTAACCATTCATATATATTAAATCCATAAATCATTCCCATGGGGTTCGGCAATACACCATGGCCGAACCCATGGTCTATCATTTTCACTCTTATTTACAATTTTGCCATGGTTTCCATCACCTCATGTTTAGGTCCAAAATTGATCCATTACATAGATTCATGGTTGATTCATAATTCATAAAATAAAACCCCTAATCATTCTCTTCATCCCTTGTTTTGGTGAACCATTCATTAAAAATATACATAGACATATTTGATCCACAATTGACCCCTAAAATGGTTCATGGGGTTCGGCCATACACCATGGCCGAACCTTATGATGTCTAACTTTCCAATTTCCCCATTTAATCAATCACTATATTAAGTCCATAACCGATCCATAATACAGCTCCATAAACGATCTATTAACCGTGACATAAAAACCCCAAGTCCACCAAATATTTCCCATGTGGTTCGGCCACCATGGCCAAACCCATGGTCTATCATTTATTTACATCCTTGCCATTCATACAAATCCATAACCAATAACCTAATCTTAGAACATAGCTGTATACAATTAAATCCCTTTAAACATGTTCCATCAAACAATTATTGGATCTTATTTGGATAAAGAATTGGGTCATGACCCAATTAAGACCCAATTGATTGTAGAATTGGTTTCAATAAATTAAATGGGGCTGAAATTAATTTAGTATGCAATACATGATTATGCGCATGGAGAGGATTATTATAGATTGCCTTGGCCGAAATTTAAAGATAGGCAATCCATGTTTATGCATATGGTCTAAGAATTAAATAAAGAAGTTGTTAAATTAAATAGATAATTGATCATGGCCATGGGTAACATACCAAAGTGGGAAGGTCGGCCATTCCAATTTAAGATAAAAGCAAGGGGTGCATAATACTTACTAAAAATTAAATAGCAAGGGGCGCATGTTATTTCTAACTTAAGATAACACAAGGGGCGCATGGCCCAAAGGGGGTTGGCTATCTTAAGGAATTTCTAAACTAAGACCAAGGGAAAATTATAAAAGGAGAGACGGACAAGGGCACAAGGTTTACACCTTCATAGCTGAACTCTCTCTATCTCTCTCTCAATCTCTCATTCTCGCCAAAGATCAAGAAGAAAAAGAAGTTTGTTCGGCTAGCAAAGGGAAAGGAAGAAGAAGATTGGAAGAGAAAGATCAAGTGAAGGATAATCGAAGGAGTTGCGGAACCGGTAAGTAATTCCGATTTTTGTTTAAGATCTATGGTTATTTTTAATGGAAAAGAAAGAACCATGGGGTTCGGCCATGCACCATGGCCGAACCCCATGGAAAGACTTGATTTATTTTATTGGGTTTTTAAGAATGAAAACCATGGAAGTTATTAATAAGTTATGGGGTTTTCAAACATGAAGATAATGGATTTATATTTATGTTTTTGTAATACCCTAGATTTTTCAATATATCAATATTTACGGAAATGCCCTTGGATTTATAAATTGAAGGGTTATGATTATATGAGAAAAATGGTGGGACCCATTGCCCAATGTACATGTTATGTAGATTAAATTAAGTTAAATGGGTAAGATACATTTATTTGGGTCAAAGAGGTTAAATGGGTCAAAGGACCCAAATGGGACCCAATGGGTCGAGATGGATATGATTAATCATTGATTTAAGCTCAAAGTTAATTTGGGATAAGTTTAATTTAATGTTTGAGTGGGATTGAGATAAATTAAATGATGGACATGAGTGAGTTGAATTTATTAGTTGAGTTACATTAAATGAATGAGTTGAGTTGGGTGAGCTAAATAAATGAGTTGGATGGAATATTTAAATGAATGAGGTGTGTAGATAAAAGGTTGATGGGTGATTTCAAATTCAAGTGGTGATGCACGTTGGAGCAGCATGGATTGATAATTCATGCATGTAACTCCAAGGAAGGTATTAAGAAGTGGCGGTTACACAAGATGAATCAAGGGGTTACCCATTGGGACCTAGGAGAGTTTCATTTCCAATGAAACTCTCACATGCAAGATGGTTAATGAGAGATGAATGAGGGGAAGATGTAAACCACAAGGACATGCATAGAGTCGTTGGAACATGGGTGTGTTTCATTTCAAAAATGAAACCCAAGGGAAGTAGTAAACAAATGAGAGTTACATTTGGAGTTGCATGGGATGGTTATTTCATGCATGTAACTCCCAAAGATGGAGCATGAATAGGGCTGGCTGTTTTATGGAGTTACATGATAGATTATAATATTTCAAATTCAAATGGTTAGGTTACACGTTGGAGGAGGGGAAGAGTTCATCTTAAGATGAACGCCCATTTGAATTGTTAATGAGAGAGGATCTAAGGAGGGGGTTACGCAAATGCAGTCCAAAGGAGACGTTGGAAGCTTGGGGAGGTTTCATTTCATAGATGAAACCCCCAAGAAAGCATAAAGGGCATTGTTAATATGGGAGTTACATGAGAGATAAAATTGGACTGAATTTGAGTAGCCAAAGAAGTTTCATTTCTTATTCTCTATCTCTCTCTCCCTTGGTCGTCCTTCATCTTTCCAAAAGAAAGAACAGCAGCTGGTTACTGATTTGCAATCAGTCCTTGGTTGATTTCTTTCACCAAGACAAAAACACACATTGAGCAAAGGAGTTTGGCACCAAGGTTTAAGATCAAAGTTCCCTTTCTCTCTCTCTCTCTCACTCTCAAATCCATATCACCTAGCTGAAGTATTCCAAGGAGGTTGCAGCAAGGTCTGTCTCAGCCAAAAGAACAAGAAGAAAGAAGGAGAGGCTAGGGAAGTAAAGGACCAAGGAAGGAGTCAAAGAACCGAAGGAGACGCGGTATTGGTAAGTGCATCATAACCTTTGTTGAATAAAATGAATTGAGGAGTATGATCCGGCCATTACATGGCCGAATGTACTGAAGGTTTAGATCAGGGAATAAGCTGTCTAAAAATAGCAAAAACATGGACCATAGGGTTCGGCCACTTGGAATGGCCGAACCCCATGCAAAGATTGGTAATTTTATGGTTTGTTAGATAAAACTATACCATAATTTGAAGGTTTAGAGGGCTTTTTAAATGAAGTTAAGTGTACTGTTTTGGAGTGGTAATTGCATGGCTGAATCATGTTGATACTATGGTTAAGTTGTTGATCAAAATCTTGGATGAATATTTGTGGGTTTTCATTAAGAGAACCACACATGGCCGAACCCCATGGACTGTTTTGATGGATAGTTGGATTAAGTTTATGATAGAACTATGTGGTAATTATATGTTTGTCTATGGACTTAGATTAGGTAAATAATCAGCCATCAAAGATGATGGAAAGATGGACAAATCAGTTTGGTGAGGTTCGGCCATGTAGTATGGCCGAACCCCACTAAAGGGTCATTTGGTGGACTTAGTGCTAGTTTATAATTGGAGTTGGATTAATGAAAGATTTAAAGGATCAAAAGTTAAGTGGATAAATGTTTAACTTGCTGTTATGTAAATAAGGTATTGGGATTGCTTGAACGGTGTATGAATTGTGAACGGAAGGGTCAAATTAAGTGATCATTGTGTAGGTTTCCTACCTTTTTGTAACCACACTTCTATTTGCTATTTTATGTTGATTTTGATAAGTTATATGAATGTAAAGTTATATTTCTAAATGTCATGTTTGCATAGACATCTCATGCATGGAATGGGATGATGGTGTTGTAACCGGAAGCCACACTTCGTCGGGGCGTCCAAAAGACCACTGTGGGTTACCTTGATGATGAGAATCCCATCAAGAGGAATCCGGAGGCCACACTCTTTCGGGGCATCCGAAAGACCACTGTGGGGTACCTTGACGATGAGAATCTCATCAAGAGGAGGCTATGTATAATGGTGATGGGTGGGACTCATTACATATTCATTTCATACATAGCATTGTTTTATGGAATTTTGATAAACATGTATTATTATATTATTTGCATGTTTTTATACTAACCTTGTGGTAGCCTTAATCGGATGACCTACTGGGCGCGTTGATCTAACGCCCTATCTCTATCCTTAGTGTATGACGTAGGAAAGGGGAAGAACGAGGAACGAGAAGGAAATCAAGCATAGAGCTTGGGCTTTTTGAATGGACTTCGAATGGATTGAATTATGGACCTTTTATTTAAGTATTTGGACAATGTAATTTGTTAGCTAGATGTTGTGGGCATGTAATAATGTAGTTAAGTAGCTACTATGGTTTGATTTATTTGGATGGTTTGGAATGATTGGTAGACTAAGGTTATTTAGTAATTTTGGAGAATAAATCATGTACTTTGCTATCTTAAGTTATAAATTGGGTAATTATAGGATCTATTATAACCTCAGTTAGATTAAGACTAATTATAATTCCGCAAGTTTATTGTACCATATGTGGATGGATTCTTATGGACTTAGTCCATATGCACATGGGCTTGGCCAGTTAAGGGTCGGACTTTAGAAGTCCAAACTTAACTCGCATCGTGACACTTCGCGCCGATCACATGTTTATTATTATTTAAAAAAAAAAATTCTGATTATTAGAGTGAAAAGGGCAGGCTGTTACAGTTTTTAAGAGGATTTCAAATGGAAGATCATTGATAATGTAATATGATGTTTGGAGGGGGGTGAGGTTCGGCCATGGTGTATGGCCGAACCCCACCAAATAAATTTATGAAATTGGGGTTTTCATAGGCATTGGATTATATGGACATAAGGTTAATAATTTTGAATGGAACCATAGGGTTCGGCTATGGGTATGGCCGAACCGCATGGAAAGGATATTGATAAATTTATGGATTTAAATTAAATGGTCAAGATTATGAACCATAGGGTTCGGCCATGGTGTATGGCCGAACCCCATGGGGTTGTTTTGGAATGGAGATAGATTTTGGTTGCTAATTATGGAAACCTTCCAATTATGGAAAGGTGGACTTTAATTATGGAATGCATCCAAGTATGGAAAGATGGTTTCTAATCTAGGAAACTATCTAAGTATGGAAAATGGTTACTAATTTGGGAAGTTTCTATTTTTGGAAGGAGTTGGCTAAATTAAGAAAGTTTCTAATTTTGGATGGTAAATATGGAAACCTTCTAATTATGGAAGGGTGGTTGATTAATTAAGAAACTTTCTAAATATGAATTTTTTAATTGTGGACTTGTTAATTATGGAAGTTTCTATAATTGGGAAATTATACGCCATAGGGTTCTGCCAAGGTGTATGGCCGAACCCCATGGATCAAATTAAGGGATTTTATGGATCGGTTTTGAATATAAACATGAGGTAATGGAGACCAATGGCAAGGTTGTAAATACTTGCAAAATATAGAAGGTTAGCCATGGGTGGCAATCTTGTAAATATAGGAAATATTGGACATAGGGTTCGGCCATGGTGTATGACCGAACCCCATGAATAAATTCTATGAGTTAGGTTTATGTGTTAATGAATCAAGGGGAATAGATGGTATGAATTTAATATGATGATTGGATTAATGGGAAGACATGAACCTAAGCTAGTGGCAAAATGGTAAATATCGCCTAAATTGAAAGATCATGGGTTCGACCATGATGTATGGCCGAACCCCATGAGATGTTTTGTGGATCAAACATTAACTTAGGCAATTGTTTTAATGATTGAAAAGATGGGATTATGGAATGATAGCCATGGATGGCATTTTCATAATTAGGTGTGAAAATGGTAAGCCATGGGTTCGGCCATGGTGTATGGCCTAACCCCATGGAGTTTTGTTTATGAACTTAGAACCTTGAAAATCAAGTGGGATTTGGTTATGATTTATTATTATATTATAAGGTAATGGGATATCGCAAGCGGTGTGCGATCGGAGATCGATTCTTGGACGGAAGCGCAAGGACTCTTGAACGGTCTTTGGTAGGATTCCACCTCTTTGAAACCATGGGCTTATGTATACTTTTTTTATCTTATGTTTGATGAAAATATGTTTCAAAGGATATGCTTTATTATTGAATTTTAAATGCTATGTTAAACTATATAAATAACATGTGTTGATTATTTTCAAAAGGTGATTTTAAATGCTATGTTTATGTTTTGGCATCTCATGCATGGCATGGGGTGGATGATTTGTAACCGGAGGGGTCACACTCCGTAGGGGCGTCCGAAAAACCTATGTGCGGTACCTTGATGTGATTTCCATCAAGAAGATTCCGGAGGGTCCACACTCCACCGTGGCGTCCGGAAGACCTATGTGGTGAGTACTTTATGTACATGTGATGGGTGGGACTCATTGCATTTGTCATCATTGCATGGCATGGATTTTTTATGGTTTTGACATCTATATTATTATATATGATTTGTACTAACCATGTGTTAGTCGTAACTGGAATACCTACTGGGTGCGTTGTTCTAACGCCCTACTTCTACCCTAGTTGATGATACATGTAATCAGGGGAACAAGGAACGTAAGACGGGCTAGGCTTAGGAGCTTGGATGATTTATTTTATATGTTTTGAATAAAGTTACTTATGGACTTGTAATTGAGTAGCTAGTTTCGGAATGTAATAACTTAGATGGTCGGATGTTTAATTTGATGATTAAGGACTTGACGTACTTTGCTATCTGAATGGAATAGAACTTGGTTCTATTATGATTCTGCAATTTTGATGTTATGATTCTGCATGTTATGATTTTTATTCCGCATGTTGATATTCCTATGTGTGAACCATTTTCGTGGACTTAGTCCATGCACATATAGGGTTGGCCAGTTCAGGGTCGGACTTTGGAAGTTCGGACTTAGCTCGCGTCGTGACGTCCTGTGCTCTATCACTCTACTCTATTATTAAAAAAAAAATAGACTCTGAATTTACGGAAAAAAGCGAGTGAAAAAGGACGGGGCGTTACAGGTTCGTCCATGTATGTCCTTTGTTTCCATGTTCTCTTTTAAACAATTCGCCATCTCAAGTTCATAAACAAGACCCTCCATGGGAGGATTTAATCATACCCTTAGGTTCATCTTTTTTGATCCTCATACACATGGCCGAAACCTATGGTTCATTTTTTCCATTAAAGCATATTATACATCTATGATTGATTCTTTGATGGTTCTCATACATCCATCCATTTAAACCCCTTTAAACCTTTAAAAAATCATACACATACATCTTTGATTTTCATCCTTCAAATCCATTAAAATATAACTAATGTCTTTTCATGAGGTTCGGCCATACAAAATAGCCAAATCCTATGGTCCATCATCTTCCCTTTAAGATCACTTAGACCCATATAACTTCCTTAACACTTTCCATTGGGTTCGGCCATACAACATGGCCGAACCCTATGGTTCATCATTGGGTCTTTTATCCATGATAAAATTAGGGTTCGACCATGCAATGGCCGAACCATGTCCTTGACCACCTTTTTCTTATTTTTACAATTTATCGAGCACTTACCGATTCCGCGTCTCCTCCGGCTTCTTTCACTCCTTCTTGCTCCTTTCCTTCCTTAGCCTCTCCTTCCTTCCTTCTTGCTCTTTAGCCGAGACTGATCTTGATGAAACCCCTTGGAGTGGTTCGGCAAAGGGTATAGTTTTGAGAGAGGGAGAAAGAGAGACAACTTGAGATACAACTCTAAGTCTTTTGTCTTGAGAATCAGCCTTGAGTGAGAGGGAGAGATGAGATAAAATTCTCTGAGTGTTCTTTCCTTGAGAGTGATTCTGCCAAGAGAGGGAGAGGGAGAGAGTGAAATGAAACTCCACTCTTTTCTTGGTTAATCAAATTCAGCAAAGGGTGGTGTCCTTTGGTGACCCCCTTGTAACTCCCATTCTCATTTAACTCCCTCCTTAATACTTCACTTGGGGGTTTCATACATGAGATGAAACTCCCAAGGCTCCAATGGTGTAGCCTTGGTTTGAATTTTGTAACAACATAAAAACCGCCACCTCTTCCTTAATGGCCCATTTGGGGGTTTCATCCATGGGGTGAAACTCCCATGTGCCCAACGGTATGCTTGGCTTGAATTGTGTAACCGTCCACCTCCCATTGATTCTCCATTTGGGGGTTTCATCCATGAGATGAAACTCCCATTCCAACGTATAAGCCATTGTTTGATTTTTGAAACAACAAACCACCTTCATCTTCACACTCCACTCACTTGAGATGAATATCCCCATAACTTCCCATCCAACTCATTTAACTCAACTCACCTCTTTAATTCAACTCATTTAATTCATTGAATCAACTCAATTATTTGATTCCATTTCCAACTCAAATCAGCCCCAACCTAATTAAGCTTGGACTCATTTGGTGGTCACCAAGTCAAACATGACCCATTGGGTCCCAAGTGGCCATTTTGACCCAATTAACAATCTTGACCCAATTGAATATATCTTACCCATTTATTTCAATTGCAACCATATCCACAATCCGTTGGGTCTTAATTGGGCAATCGACCCAACACTTTACCCATCTAAGGTCCATATCCAAAAATTCACAAATTAAATGGGCAAATTTCATATATATTGATAACTTGAAATTCCGGAGTGTTACACGGCCATACACCATGGCCGAACCCTATGGTTCTGTAATAGCCCGAATTTTTAAATCAACATATATATGGCATTTATTTATTTTAATAATGGAAAAATAGGAATTTTCATGTTATGGATGTGAAATGGATCAAATTTTGGGGCAAAGGCCCAAGTATGGTCCAATGGACCATGGATTGGATGGAATTCATTTAATTGGTCAATGATGATTGATTAGGTCAAGAATGGTCAAATTGGGTCAAATACCCATTTGGGCCCAATGGGTCAAGATAGATAAGCCCTAAGGTAAATGGATAGGAGGGAATTTAATTGGGCCATGGGCCCAATGGTTATCCAATAAGAAGAATGGATTGCATTGGAAATTAAATCATCTAAGTTAATATTAATTGGACCTAAGTAACATGGCCAAATGGGACCCACCTCCACCTCACCAAGTGAGGTGGCGTGTGGACCAAGAATTGGTGGGGCCGGCCACCATGGTTGACTTGGTCAACCATGTGTGGATTTCATGGAGGGAATTTAATGAAATTAATTTAAGTGGAAATTAATTAACTTAATTTAATGATCAAAATAATTAAGTTGACTAAGCTAATCTAGTCATGGTCAAATGGTCAAAACCACTCTAAGAAACACAAACCACCCAAACAAACACAAAATAAACCATGTGCTTAAAGGTGGTGGTTTTATCCCAACCACCACCATTAAACACATTAACCCATGTGTGGTAGGTGGGGGACCTAATGATGAGTTAGCAACCAAATGAGATGTTTTCATCTCATTCTTCAAACCTCTCCACCGTTTCACTCTCTTCTTACTCTCAAAAAACGTCCCTTACCCAAGGAAAAGAAAAGAGGAAAGCTAAGAAGAGAAAAAGAAAAGAAAAGAGAAGAAAGAAATCCAAGCAAACCAAAAGGGGAGGGAAAGGTCTAGGGTTCCATCACTTGTCTCCATCCCTTTCTCATCTCATTCTCTCCCTCACCCCTCTCCCAAAACCGTCCCCTCTCTTCCAAGGATAGCACAAGAAAAGAAGAGAAAAGACTTAGAGAAGAAGAAGGAGAAAGGCTAAGGAGATCAAGAGGAGAAAGAAAGTCGGAGGAGCCGACCGGATTGTAAGTTTTTCTTAAACAAGAGGTTCCATTTTTTAAGATTTAAAAAGAGATCATGAAATCCATTTTCCTTGGATTGGATGGTGGCCAAAAACATCTTGGGCCTTGGATTTAAAATCCATCCAAAAGATGTAGTGAAAAATGGATAAAATGGGAGAGATTGATTAAGAAAAATAAATGGACATAAAGGACATTATGTATTAAAATTTATTTAAGCATGGATATATGTGATGTTTGAATGAATGATGGAGGTAATTAAGTGATTTAATAAGATTATGAAGAATGGAAGCCATGGAGGATGATTTAGGGTTTTAAGTTTTCATTGATTTAATGTGGGTAATTTTAAAGGGATTTTTATGAGAAAAAAAAAAAGAAAGAAAAATCATGGGAAATATTGATGATTCTTAATGGCCTAAAAGGCATGGATGGAATGAACCATGAATCCTATGGTGGTGTAATGATGGTTGTAAATGGGTTTAAAAGGATGAAAAATATGGAGTAGGTGTTATTAAATTGGAGGCTTAAAAGGATCAAATGGTTATAATTTTAAAGCGATCTTAGTGAAGAAAAGCATGGTAGGTTTTTAAATGATTTTTAATGGGGTTTTAGTGAATGGAAACCATGGAATATGATTCATGATTTTTAAGATTTTAAATGATTAAATATAAGTAATTTTTAAAGGGGTTTTTATGATGAAATTCATGGAAGAGATACATGGTTTGTATGGCCGAACCCTAGGGTGGTGTGTTGTAAATTTAAATGGACTTTTTTTTAGTATGGCATGTAATGTTTTAAAGGGGCTGATTTTTGATAATTTTGTAACATAGTTAATGGTCATTAATGGATCTAAGTAGATGGATCAATTATGGACTTAATTAGGCATGGATTAAATGAATGATAATCATGGAAAGGAAGAGTGGCAAAATGGTAAATATTGGCCAAATTCAAGAACATCATGGGAGGATGACCGTGGACTTGAGTATGTTCAAAAATGATCTTATGGTAATGGAATTAATGGACCTTAAGTATGGTTAATATTGAACCACTTGTAGGTCATGTTATGGGCTAAAATTAGAATTATGTAGGTAATTAGATAAATGGAAAATTAAATGAGTTAAGGACTGATTTGTTAAATGAATATATCATGGTCAATGGAACGTTAAGGGATCCAAGTTTATAGATCAATTATGGGCTAAGTGGGGTTTTACATGTGTTTAAATAAATAAGGATTAGCTTAATTAAATGGCTAATTTTAATGATCATATGACATGGTTAATGGGACATTAATGGATCTAAGTTGTGATTAGTTAGGGACTTAATCATGGATAAAATATGGACTAATTTGGTAATGTATAATAAGGTATCGGGACATCGCAAACGGTGCGCGATCGGCGACCAGATTTATCGGACGAAAACACAAAGGGACGCTAGTCGGTATTCGGTAGGATTCCTACCTTTTTGTAAGCCGTGGATTATGTGTATGTGACGGTTTCCGTATTTTATTTCGGTAATTATATGATCTATTTTAAGATGGGCTTTAAATGCTATGGATTATATTTTAAATGCAATGGTTTATATGTTAAATGCTATGGATTATATGTTAAATGTTATGGCTTATATTTCCAATGCTATGGATTATATGTATTAAAGATATGAATTATATATATCTATACTACATAGCATAATGCACTTACATCTCATGCATGGCATGGGCGGGAAAATAAAGGAACCAGAGTCCATGCTCCATCGGGGCAACCGAGAACAGACATGGGGATAGCCTGGTAGGCCATAACCGGAGTCCATGCTCCGTCGGGGAGACGAGAAAAGACATGAGGATAACTTGATAGGCCATAACCGGAGTCCATGCTCCGTCGGGGCGACCGAGAATAGACATGGGGATAGCCTGATAGGCTATAACCGGAGTCCATGCTCCGTCGGGGCGACCGAGAAGCAAACATGGGGACGCCTTGACGAGGCTTTGCCGTCAAGGGGGATATGACATTTATGATGATATAGATGATGGGTGGGACACATGACATAGACACCCATGGCATGGCATTCATCATATGGTTTTATTATATTGTTATCAGTATGCTTGTTTTCACTAATCCATGTGCTAGCCCTACTCGGAGTCCTACTGGGCGCGTTGTCTAACGCCCTACTTCTACCCTAGCTGATGACGTAGGAGATGGTGGGAACGGTGGACGCAACGGGAGCCAAGCTTAGGAGCTTAGGAAAACGGATACTTAGTTTTATTTAAGTTCTATTTTGGAAATGTAATTTAAGTAACTTAGCTTGTCGGTTTGTAATAATTACGGTTTCTTGCTATGGTTTGGACTGTACTCTGGACGTTATCATTTTGAGATATGATTATGAACACAGGGGTATTTTAGTAATTTATGCCATGCAAGGGCCAAACCATGATCCTTGGTCATTCACCATTCCATACATGGTTCATGCATAAAGTCCTTAGCCATAAGAATTAGGGTTTGGCCATTGCATCCTTGACCATCTTACTTAATAAAATCTCATGGAGTACTTACCGATTCCGTGACTCCTCCGGTTTCTTTCACTCCTTCTTGTTCCTTTGATCTTCTTCTTCCTTAGCCTCTTCTTCCTCCTTGATCCTTGGCCGAGTGTGAACTTGAGAGGTCTTGAGATGAAACTTCAAGGCGAGGGTTCAGCCAAGAGAGTGTAGGTTTGAGAGAGAGACGGAAACTTGGGATAGAAAATACTCTAAGTCCTTTGTCTTTTGTCAATGAGAGAGGGTCGGCCTTGTGTGAGAGCTTGAGAGTGAGATGGAGCAAAGAATCCTCTTTTTTGTCCAATATAATTCAGGCAAGGGTGGTATTCTTTGGTTGATACCCCTTTTGTAACTCCCATGACCTTTCACCTCCCCATTGATACTTACTTTGGGGGTTTCATCCCATGAGATGAAACTCCCAATCTTATGCCCCTTGGGCTTCCATGTTTCAACTTGTAGCCTTGTGTGTCATTGTGTAACAACCCAACTCTCCAACTTCCTCATCTTGATCAATGAGGGTCGGCCAAAGGTGGTGTCCTTTGGTGATGCCCTTTTGTAACTCCCATGCCCCTTCACCTTCCTCCTTAATGTTCCATTTGGAGGTTTCATCCATGAGATGAAACACTCCCACCGTTTGAACCTTGGGTTTCCATCTTGAGATGGAAACCCTCCATGTTTCCAACGTGTGCTATGGGTATGCCTTGAGTAACCTCCAAAAACCCTTCATCTCCTCATAATGATCCTTTCGGAGTTTCATCCAATGAGATGAAACTCGCACCTCCAACTTGTACACCTTGATTGTGCCTTTTGGGTTTCCTCCTTTGAGATGGAAACCCTCCATCTTCCCACTCCACTCATTTTAATTCAACTCAACTTAAATGAACTCATTTTCCAACTCAAGCACTTGAACTCACATTAATAAATTCTCAACTCATGTGAATTCACTTTCCAACTCAAGTATTATTTATCCCACTTGAACTCATTCATTAACTCAACTCTATTGAACTCACCCATGGTTGACCTAGTCAACCATGGCTTAGCCGACTATGAACCATATAGTATTTAGGGTCCCACTTAGCCATTTCATTTACATGCCACCTCACTTGATGAGGTGGATCTCATGTCTTGTATCTTAATTGGTTATTAGACCCAATTATCAAACCCTACCCATTTACTTCTAACTAGCTCATATATGATCCATTGGGTCCCAATTGGACTTTTGACCCAATTAAATAAATCTTACCCATTTATTTCAATTGAACCTTATTCATAATCCGTTGGGTCTTAATTGACCAATTGACCCAACTCCTTACTCATCTAAGGTCCATCTCTATTAATTTATAAATTAAATAGACAATTTCCATATATATCCATAGCTTGAAAATCCAGGGCGTTACGATACAACCCTCTTTTTAAAATTTTCGTCCCGAAAATTGAGCGAAGTAGGGTTTCAAACGAATTACATAAATAGCTCAGGGTGAGCTGTTCTCATTTCCAATTCAAGTTCCCAAGTGGTTTCCTCATTACCATGTCGATCCACGCCACCTTGACGAACTGAATCGCTTGGTTTCGTAACACTTTTTGTTCTGTCTCATGTTATATATTTTTCTCGTGAGCCCATTTGGGATCTCACGTAGATCAATGTACTCTGTTTTACTTTACCTGCCACCAAAATATTTTACAAACGTACTTGCTCAATACGTTCATTCGTCTACACTCTGTATGAGGTTAGTGATGACCTTGTCCCTCATTGAAATATGTTAGTGAGGTAGCCTGCCAATGCAAGCCTATGCTCAAGGCTTTCGCTGATTCCATTTTAACTAGGTTGTAGCTGCACTCTCCTGGAACTCCATCGGCTACCTACAGAGTCAGGTGATCAGTCTAACTCGGCAGTCGCCCATAGCTTCCGATTCGAGTTTCACTAGACTCTTAACTTTTCCACTAAGACATCTCCAAAAGTAAGGATATCTTCATTTGCACATAAGTCACTATGTGACTAACACCTTTTGTTCAAACTTCTACGATACCGATATCGGCATCAATCCAAACCACCATGGGAATCATCATTCACGGTTATATGCATCCATCCCTGGTATCACTCTATCAATGAGTATCATCTATCCATGGTTAATAACCATCCATGAATATAATCGTTCCATGGGCATAATCCATCCTTGGGCATACTTAATCCAGGGCACATCATCTACCATGAGATATTTTATACATAGGAACAACACTCAAATGAATCACTACAAGACTGTGGCAACAATATCAAATCATATATATACCGCGACCCCTAGCAAGACTTAGGGCCCATGACTTACTAAGTGGAAGACCCACGTCCAAACATGATCAAGTCTACCTAGCCCTGCATCCCTTCACCTCAAGGGTGATTCAGTCAAGCTCTAAGGTGGTCGAACCGCGTCTAACAAAGCTAGCACCACCCCCATGGGGTAAATAGTATCTAGCTCTGCGCATCAACTCACATCAAATGTGCGAAATAGCCGTGAGAGCGCCCTCCAGCCCATAGCATGTGAGGGACCCACTCCTCAACGGCAACCCTACGGGACCAAGTCTTTGTATGTTCATATCGAGGCTCCCACGGTCTCAATCATCAAAATCACGTGAGGGACGCACCCATATCACGTCTCAATATAATCAAGTGACCTCGTCACATTTACCATGGGACTACTGTATCTATCGTGGGGTCGATATACTCACCAATTGTCGTCATCGACCCATTGATCGACTTAGTTTCTCATTAGAACCTACGTTCACATACTTGGGGAAATTCCCTGATCATCATCTTGTATTTCTTGGAAGTTTTCCTATGTATCACATAATGTCTCTTGTTTGGGGAACTTTCCTATGTATCACATAATGTTTCTTGTTTGGGGAAATTGCCAAATAAGCATCCTTGTATTTCTTTGTTTTTGGGGAAACTTCCTAAGTATCAAATGTTTGTTTCTCAATTTGGGGAAATCCTGATGTTTTCTGGTTCTCGGGGGAAACCTCCCTAAGTATCAAGTGTTTGCTTCTCAAGTTTGGGGATATCCGGGAAATATCTCCTAATTTGCTATGTTTGATGAATCCAATTTAAAGTGACTGTCCTTCCTTTGCTATCATTCCTTGTTCATCAAGTGTTCTCGATTGAATGTTTCAGTCTGAGTCTAACGAAGTAAATTAATCTAGCCCCCGTGCAGCGGACTTCGAAGAGTTGGTCAGTTGGGATTCTTATCTGTCAGTGAGACATGATACCATCTTAATCTTACTTCGAAAGATTCAACCTTCCTGTTTTGCTTTGATACCAACTGTAACGCCCCGCCCTTTTTCACTCACCGAAAATCATAGTCTATTTTTTTCTTTGAATAAAAGAGTGAGAGAGTGCGGGACGCCACGACGCGAGCTAAGTCCGAGCTTCCAAAGCCCGTCCCTTAACTGGCCAACCATACGTGTGTGTGGACCAAGTCCACTTAAACGGTTCACACGTACTCAGGTTAACATTCGGAATAAATCATATATGCGGAAATATAATAGAATGATAATTCTATTCCATTTTAGATAGCAAGGAGGTCCACCACTTAACAATAATTATCTTCAGTTAACATATCCAATGTTAATATTCAAACCATAACAAATAATCTAAGTTATTACATTCCCGAGTGCTAGTTACTCAAATTACATTATCCATAAGTAACTTAAACAAAATGAAACTTAATCATCCAAGCTCCTAAGCTTGGCTTCTACGCCCATCGTTCCGTCCATTTCCTGTGTCATCAACTAGGGTAGAAGTAGGGCGTTAGACAACGCGCCCAGTAGGTATTCCAAATAGGGTCAAACACATGGGTTAGTATAAAAAATCTAGATATAATACATCATGTCGTATCTATAAAACATCATATCCAAAACAGTGTATGATAATAGAGATCCAATCATACATATAAAACTAGAAACAATGCATGATAATAGAGATCTTAATCATGTCGAATCAATGCCATGCCATGAGTGTCTTATGCCATGAGTCCCACCCATCAGCCATAACACAGTCACAAAACATCCTCTTGATGGAAAGCTCCTCATCAAAGTATCACAAACATAGTATCCTCTTGATGGAAAACTCATCATCAAGGTATCCCCACAATTGTCTTACGGACGCCCCGACGGAGTGTGGCCTCCGGTTACCTCTTGATGGATAATGCACATCAAGGTACCCCTCACGACTAACGGACTCCCCGACGGAGCGTGGGTCTCCGGTTACCTTTGATCGATAATGCACATCAAGGTACCCCCACAGTTGTTTTACGGACGCCCCGACGGAGTGTGGTCTCCGGTTACATATCATCCCTCCCATGCCATGCATGAGATGCAAATGACCACATGCTATGGAATTATACAAGTCATAGCATTAAAATCTCATCTTTGAAACATATCATTTATACAAAATAATTCATCAAAATATGAATTTAAAACCATCATACATATCCCATGGTATCAAAGAGGTAGAATCCTACCAATGATCAACTAACGTGTCCTTGCGTTTTTGTCAAGAAACCGATCATCGATCGTACACCGCTTGTGAGGTCCCGTTACCTTATTACATATTAATCTATCAAACCCATGTTCCATTTGATTTACAATTATGTCTAAGTCCATAAACACATTTTGTGGGGTTTGGCCATACAACATGGCCGAACCTCACCCACTTGAATTTGGATCCCTCTTTTATTTATTAACCAATCCACATAAGTTCAACCGTCTAAGAAACCCTAAGTCCACAAATATTCCTTAGTGGGGGTTCGGCCATACAATATGGCCGAACCTCACTCCCTTGGTTTGTGCCATTCTTTCAATCCTTTGATCTTTTAAATTAAGTCCAAGATCATGCCATCTTTGTTCATTAATCTAATCACTTATAGATTAATCATTTAACATTAGTAACCACTTAAGTCCACAAAAACATTCCTCATGGGGTTCGGCCATAGACCATGGCCGAACCAATGATCTTTCATTTTTTACCCATATTTACTTCTTTGCCATTATTTCCATCACCTTATGTTTAGGTCCAAAAACATAGGTTCATGACTAAACATCTCATGCACAAATAATCCATCAACATAAAAACCCATAATCAAATCCTTCCATCTCCTAACATAATCATTCATCTAAACATGATAGATCCATGAATGACCCATTAAAATGGTTCATGGGGTTCCACCATACAACATGGCCGAACCCATGGTGTCCCATTTTAATCCTCTCTTTAAATTATTTATGTAACACCCCGCCCTTTTCACTCTAGTAATCAGAGTTTATTTTTTTTTATAATAATAATCAAGTGATCGGGGTGGAGTGTCACGACGCGAGTTAAGGTCGGACTTTTAAAGTCCGACCCTTAACTGGCCAAGCCCATGTGCGTATGGACTAAGTCCATAAGAATCGAACCACACATGGTACAAATACAACATGCGGAATATTCTTATTCTTAGTCTAACTGAGGTTATAATAGATCCTAAGACTAATCCATTTTATAACTTAAGATAGCAAAGTACATGATCATATTCTCTCCAATATTACTAAATAACCTTAGTCTACCATTCATTCCAAACCATCCCAATAAATCAAACCATAGTAACTAGTTAACTACATTATTACATGCCGACATCAACTAATTACCAAATTACATTGTCCATATAAAAGTCCATAAGTCAATCCATTAAAAGTCCACTCAAAGCCCAAACTTCTAGGCTTGGTTTCCTTCAAGATCCTCGTTCTTTTCCTTTCCTGCATCATCCACTAAGGATAGAGATAGGGCGTTAGATCAACGCGCCCAGTAGGTGTTTCCGTTTAGGGCTACCACAAGGTTAGTATAAAAACATGCAAATAATAGAGTAATACATGTTCATCAAAATCCCATAAAACAATGCTATGTATGAAATGAATATGTAATGAGTCCCACCCATCACCATTATACATAGCCTCCTCTTGACGGGATTCTCATCGTCAAGGTAGCCCACAGTGGTCTTTCGAACGCCCCGACTGAGTGTGGCCTCCGGATTCCTCTTGATGGGATTCTCATCATTAAAGCACCCCACAGTGGTCTTTCGGACTCCCCGACGGAGTGTGGCCTCCGGTTACAACACCATCATCCCATGCCATGCATGAGATGTCTATGCAAACATGCCATTTGTAAATATAACATTTCATTCAAATAACTTATTCAAATAAACATAAAACAGCAAATAATATATGTGGTTACAAAAAGGTAGGAAACCTACACAATGATCACTTAATTTGACCCTTCTCTTGAACCGTCTCCTGTTTACAACTTGTACACCGTTCAAGCAAGTCCGATACCTTATTTACATAGCAGCAAATCAAACATTCATCCATATCATTCCAACTTGGTCTAAGTCCCAAAAATCCATTATGTGGGGTTCGGCCATACCCCATGGCCGAACGTCACCTATTTACAATTTGGTCTCTCTTTCATTTAATTACAACCATACAATTAAACCAAACCTCCAAATGAACCTTGGTAGGGTTCGGCCATACATTACGGCTGAACCTTACCACTTTGGTTTTGGCCCATTTATCCAATCACATGATCATTTCACCCATAATTACAATTGTGCCATTTAGACTATCCTTTTGTTTAATTTATCTTAAACACCAATAGTCATAATAAATCCACCTCACACCTCAAACATATTTTGGTAGGGTTCGGCCATACAACATGGCCGAAACTTACCACTTGATTTTGGACCCCTCTTTTCAAGTCTTTTGATCAATCCATTCACATATACAATTTATCTTGTATTTACAGTTTTGCCATTGGTCTAACCAATGCTTAATTTTGCTAACTTCCATCGCCTAAAATAAAGCCATCTTGTGGGGTTCGGCCATATCCCATGGCCGAACCTTACCATCTTAATTTGGTCTTTTTAAATCCTTCACTCATCCATACAAATTAATCATTAAGTCCATCAAACACCATTAGTGGGGTTCGGCCATACTACATGGCCGAACCTCACCAAACTGATTTGTATCCCCACCTTCCATCTTGTATCATGGTTGATCAACTTAATATTAACTCCATAACTAAGCCTAGGAAATTCCTTAATCAAAAGTATTAAACACATCATAGATTCCCAATATGATTCAACCGAAACATGCCATCAAAAACAGTCCATGGGGTTCGGCCATACACATGGCCGAACCCTATGGTTCTCTTAACACAATACTTCCATCAATTATATACATATGAGACTCCACACTTTAACCATGAAAACCACATCATTCAGCCATCCCATAAACTGGTCCAAAAGCAAGCTTATCTCCATTTAAAATCCTTTAAAACCTTCATTTCATAATATGGATTTTGTCTTTCAAACACCATAAAAATCACCAAGTTTTCCCATGGGATTCGGCCATCCAAAGGGGCCGAACCCTATGGTCCATATTTTGTTATTTAAGACAGCATAATACCTAATCTAAACCATTGATGGATCTGGCCACACAATGGCCGGATCACATCCCTTAACCAACTTATTTGACAAGGTTCATAGTGCACTTACCACGCCGCGACTCCTTCTGTTCTTTGACTCCTTTTAGATCCTTAGCGTTCCCTCTACCTTCTTGTTGTCCTAACTGAGATTAACTTTGCTGCAACCTCCTTGGAACACTTCAGCCAGGTGATATGGATTTGAGAGAGAAAATGAGAGAGAAAGAAAGGGAACTTTGATCTTAAACCTTGGTGCCAAACTCCTTTGCTCAATGTGTGCTTTTGTCTTGGTGAAAGAAATCAACCAAAGACTGATTGCACATCAGTAACCAGCTGCTGTTTTTGGTTTTGGAAAGATGGAGGACGACCAAGGGAGAGAGAGAGATAGAGAGAGTAAAATGAAACTTCTTTGGCTAATGCAATTCAGCCTAAAGTTGACCTCACATATAACTTTCATTGCCTTTTACTTCCATAATTTATTCCATGTGGGGGTTTCATCCTTGAGATGAAACCCTCCAACAGTTTCTTGGCTTTTGATTTTCCATCTAAGATGGCAATCCACATATTTCCAACATGTGTAATAATTGAATATGAGACCTTTGTGTAACTTTCACTTCTTAATACCTTCCTTGGGGTTTCATCTTTGAGATGAAACTCCAAGGGTACCCAACGGCTTCCCATTTGTTATCTTGCTGTATGCATTGGTGTAACCTCCTTCTTACCTCATTCTCTCATTAACAATTCAAATGGGGGTTTCATCTTAAGATGAAACTTTTTCCATGTTCCAACGTCCCTATGCATATCCTTGTGGTTGTTTGCATTCTCTCCACTATTCATCTCTCATTACCCTTGCATGTGGGAGTTTCCTTTTGAAATAAAACTCCCATAAGCTCCAACGGTTTTATTTGAAATGGGTAATCCATAACAGCCACCTTTCATCAAATACTTATGTGGGAGTTTCATCTTGGAGATGAAATTCCTACATGCCAACGTTTTTTGTAACTTAACAAACCAAACAATTTTTAAAA
The DNA here is from genome assembly GCA_022113865.1 of Chimonanthus praecox. NCBI lineage: Eukaryota > Viridiplantae > Streptophyta > Magnoliopsida > Laurales > Calycanthaceae > Chimonanthus > Chimonanthus praecox. The sequence continues at coordinate 54,553,586 of CM039086.1, read as the reverse complement.
CATCATCCCTTATATTTGTAACTCTCAAACGGCCACCCCATTCATCTATTTTGTAGGAGTTACATGCATGGGATAACAATCCCATGCAACTCCAATGTGCTTAATACTTTAAAACTTTGAAATACAACTCCCCACAATTGTAACTCTCAAAACTGTCACCCATTCATTTTTTAGCATGGGAGTTACATGCATGGAAAGCCTCCCATGCAGCCAACGTCCTCATGGTTTTGAATTTGAAACAATCTCACAAACCTTTTATCTCCACACCTCACTCACTTAAAAATAATTATTCCATCCAACTCATTTATTTAGCTCACCCAATCTCAACTCATTCATTTAATGTAACTCAACTAATAAATTCAACTCACTCATCTCCATCATTTAATTTATCTCAATCCCACTCAAACATTAATTAAACTTAACCCAAATTAACTTTGAGCTTAATCAATGATTAATCATATCATCCACGACCCATTGGGTTCCATTTGGGTCCCTTCGGCCCATTTATCAAAATTTGACCCAATTAAAAATCTTGAGCCATTTGAGTACATCTCATCCATTTATTTGTCTTGTAAACAAGAGTACCAACCATTGGTTCTTGATTGGACCATTAGCCCAACACCTTACCCATTTAAATCTATATCAAATAAATCACAATGGCAATTCCATAAATATTAATATATTGAAAAATCTAGGGTATTACAATTTACTACCTTGAGTCCATAAATTAAGTCCCTCCATGCGAGGGGGGAGGGGGGGGGGGGGGGGGGGTTGGGTTTAATCATACACTTAGGTTTCTCATTTTAAAACATCTTCCATAATTAAAAACCTATTAAGATGTCCACATTTCTCCATCACTTCATGGTCTAGATATATGTAAGTCCAACAATATCTCTCCATGGGGTTCGGCCATGTGGTCCATGGTTCAACACCCTTTTACTCTAAGTCCTTTGTCTTTTGTCAATGAGAGAGGGTCGGCCTTGTGTGAGAGCTTGAGAGTGAGATGGATCAAAGAATCCTTTTTGTTTGTCGAATATAATTCAGGCAAGGGTGGTATTCTTTGGTTGATACCCCTTTTGTAGGTCCCATGACCTTTCACGTCCCCATTGATACTTGCTTTGGGGGTTTCATCCCATGAGATGAAACTCCCAATCTTATGCCCCTTGGGCTTCCATGTTCCAACGTGTAGCCTTGTGTGTCTTTGTGTAACAACCCAACTCTCCAACTTCCTCATCTTGATCAATGAGGGTCGGCCAAAGGTGGTGTCCTTTGGTGATGCCCTTTTGTAACTCCCATGCCCCTTCACCTCCCTCCTTAATGTTCCATTTGGAGGTTTCATCCATGAGATGAAACACTCCCACCGTTTGACCCTTGGGTTTCCATCTTGAGATGAAAACCCTCCATGTTTCCAACATGTGCTATGTGTATGCCTTGACTAACCTCCAAAAACCCTTCATCTCCTCATAATGATCTTTTTGGAGTTTCATCCAATGAGATGAAACTCCCACCTCCAACGTGTACACCTTGATTGTGCTTTTTGGGTTTCCTCTTTGAGATGGAAACCTCCATCTTCCCACTCCACTCATTTTAATTCAACTCAACTTAAATGAACTCATTTTCCAACTCAAGCACTTGAACTCACATTAATAAATTCTCAACTCATGTGAATTCACTTTCCAACTCAAGTATTATTTATCCCACTTGAACTCATTCATTAACTCAACTCTATTGAACTCACCCATGGTTGACCTAGTCAACCATGGCTTAGCCGACTATGACCATATAGTATTTAGGGTCCCACTTAGACATTTCATTTACATGCCACCTCACTTGATGAGGTGGATCTCATGTCTTGTATCTTAATTGGTTATTAGACCCAATTATCAAACCTTACCCATTTACTTCTAACTAGCTCATATATGATCCATTGGGTCCCAATTGGACTTTTGACCCAATTGACAACCTTGACCAATTAAATAAATCTTACCCATTTATTTCAATTGAACCTTATTCATAATCTGTTGGGTCTTAATTGACCAATTGACCCAACTCCTTACCCATCTAAGGTCCATCTCCATTAATTTACAAATTAAATGGACAATTTCCATATATCTCCATAGCTTGAAAATCCAGGTGTTACACCATGACTGTGGCTGAGTATCATCAGGAGTTTCTCCATCTATCATGTTATGCTTTATACATTGTGGACATAAAATACAGGAAGGCTCGTAAATTTGAGCGGGGCCTTCGACCAAGTATCAGGGTCAAAGTGACTATTTTCAAGTGACCTACGTTGGCGGAAGTGGTCAGTCGAGCTACCATAGCTGAGCAAGAGCTAGTAGAGACAGTTCGATTTGTGGACAACCGCCGAGGCAAAAGAGGAGGAAGTGTTTTTCGCCCAAAGAAGAGATTCCGACCCAACTTTGGGAGACCATCACCTTCTACTGGGTCAACCAGAGGCTTTCGTCTCAATCAGACCTCCACATCAATATCCGTATCTCAATGTGGCCAACAGGGCCATTTCAAGAGGGAGTGTTCGCCGAGCAATAGACCTTCTCACTCCAGGGGTTCATTTTGTCCTCCAGCTCGACCAGCTCATTCACAAGCATCAAGAGCATATAACCAAACAGGACGGGTACTTATTTCGACAAGATGTGGACGATTGTATACTTTGGCTCCTCCTCCAGAGACGGAGGATCACTCAGTGATTCAAGGTATGGCAGTAGTTGGTAGTTCCTATGCTTGTGCATTATTTGATTCAGGAGCATGCCACTCTTTTGTATCTGCTGCTTTCCTATCTGCTACTGGCATTCTAGTACAACAACTGTCCACTGCACTTACTATTGTATCCCCTGTTGGAGACACATCACTAGGACTGATATGCATATCGGTAAACACTGAACTTACTGACTCAGATTTGAGTTCAATTATCTGGTACTCGAGATGACAGAGTACAATATCATTTTTGGCATGGATTGGTTGGCTAACTTCCAGGCCAACATTGACTGCTATCTCCGTAGGGTGATATTTTGGTCACTCGAGGGAAAGCGATATGTAGTACATGCCAACAAACAGAGCATTCCTATGACCAAGAGACTGCATGAAAAATTGAACTATCTTGTATTAAACAACATCAGGCTAGACAAGACGCCAGTGGCTGAACTACCTGCGCTAGTGAAAGACTACGCAGAGGTATTTCCAACAGAACTCCCCGGGTTGCCACCAAAGAGAGAGATTGATTTTGAGATTAAGCTATACCCTGGCACTGCTCCAGTGTCATTGCCGCATTAGTGGATGGCCCCAGCTGAGATGTTGGAGCTAAAGAAGCAAATTGATGAACTGCTCAGACTAGGATGCATCCGGAACATCACATCATATTGGGGAGCACAGGTATTATTTGTGAAGAAGAAGGATGGTACACTTCGGATGTGTGTAGATTATCGAAAGTTGAATTAGCTGACAGTCATAAACAAGTATCCTCTACCCAGAATTGATGATCTATTCGATCAACTCAGAGGTTCCAGTCATGTCTCCAAGATTGATCTGATGTCAGGCTACCATCAAATCCGTGTCAGGGATGAAGACATAGAGAAGAAGGCTTTCAGAACTCGGTATGGACTATATGAGTATGTGGTCATGTCGTTTCGACTCACTAATTGTAACACCCCAAATTCTCAATAAGATGAATATTTACGAAAATGCCACTGGATTGGTGAATTTAATAAATGTGATTGTAAATGAGAAAATGGTGGGGCCCATTGTTCAAATTATGACCTTATGAACATAGTATAAGGGTCAATTTATCATGAATGGGTAATGAACATCAAAATTGGGTCAATATGGTTAATTGGGTCAAAGGACCCAATTGGGACCAATGGGTCATAATGGACTTGTTTGACCGTTGGTTGAGCCCAAATTTAATGGAGTTAAGCTGAATTGATTGGAAATTAAGTGGAGCATAAATGGGTAGGCTTGATGCAAATGGGTAAACCACATTCAAAGGGGCTAAACCACTCATAATTGGGTCTAGGCGTTAATTGGGTCAATAAGCTAAATGGGCACCCAATGGGTCGTGTTGACCATGTGGACCATGGTTGACCGTGTGGACCCTCAAGTGAGCTCAATTGTGAGTTAAATCAGGTTGAGTTGGGACTGAATTGAGTTGGGTTTAAATTAAGAAATGGAGTTGACTCAAGTGCATTAAATGAGTGTCATTTAATGTGGTGAGTTGGGCTTATGAGTTGGTTGAGTTGAAATGGAAACCAAAGGGGTCTTGTAAATTCATTGAGTCAAATGGGAGATGAAAGGTTGCTTTGGTCTCAAGCCACCCAAGACAAGTCCCACACGTTGGGGACTTGTGGAGTGGGTTTCCCATGCATAGTTTTAAATGAAAATGAATGGGAATTGGATGAGATGCATGGGAGTACCAAAGGGTGCGTTGGGAGTGCCAAGGGGTGCTTTGCTTGGCAGTAAGTGCCCCATTGGTTTAAGCAAGATTTGGTGAGAGTAATGAGGGGTCCAAGGGTTGTTTAACAAAAGCTGCAAACACCACCCTCTTGGCTGAATTCTACATTGCAAAAACCTTGGAATTCTTATCTCTCTCCCTCTCTCAAGAACATACCCCTTGGCCGAATTATACCTTCGTGTTTTCACCATTGATTCTAGCTTCTAATCAGCTGAGACTAAGGAAGAAAGAAGGAAGGAAGCAAGAGGGAAGGAGGCAAAGAGCAAAGGCAAGAAGAAAGGCTTGGAAAATTGGTAAGTAATCCATAGAGTTTTTATTGTAAAATGGGTTAAATGGAATATGATTTGGCCATGAGATGGCCGAATCTACCAAGGGTTAGAATATGAATATTGATGGTTAAAAGAGATAGAAACATGGACCATAGGGTTCGGCCACCTTGGATGGCTGAACCCCATGAAAGTATTTGATGATTGATATGGTTTTGGAAAGATAGAAATCATATCAATGGTGGAGAGGTTTACATGTTTTAAATAAGGCTAAGTATTTGACAAAAGAGGTTTAAATCATAGGCCATAAGGTTCGGCCAATTGGGATGGCCGAACCCCATGTAATGATATGATATGTATGTGGTAATTTGTGATGGTTTTTGAGAGATAAAAACCATACAATATTATGGGATTTTTATGTGATAAGGTTACTGTTTTGGTTTGGCCATTGGATGGCTGAACCATGTGGTTAACATGGCTAAAGGGTAGAGTCCAATTCGAATATAAATAATGGAATCATTGAGCAAAATAACTGTAAGGGTTCGGCCATGTGTATGGCCGAACCCCATGGACTGTTTTTATGGTTATATGGAGTAAGAACATTGTTGGAGATTTTGAATGAATCCATGCCTTTGATTCAAGAATTATGTTTGTATAGTATGGACTTAATATCAGTAAATAACCAAGCATGATAGATGAGGGAATATGGGATAAAAATCCATAGGGTGAGGTTCGGCCATGTAGTATGGCCGAACCCCACCAATGATTATTTGATGGACTTAGTGCTAATTCATAATGAATTAGAGATGTATGTATGAATGATGTAAAGGACCAAATTAAGGTGGTGAGGTTCGGCCATGTTGTATGGCCGAACCCCACTAAGGTGGTTTGGATGTGGACCTTGGTTTTTAAGAAAATTAAACAAAGGTTAGTATAGTGGCATTATGGTAATTATGGATGAAATGATCAAAGATGAAATGATCATAGGATTGGATATATGGACCCAAACCAAAGTGGTATGGTTCGGCCATGTTGTATGGCCGAACCCTACCAAGGTATTTTTGTAGTATATGATGTTTAATAAGGATTAAATAAAAGAGAGATCAAATGAAAAGGGAGGTTAAATCCTAAGTTGATGAGGTTCGGCCATGGGTATGGCCGAACCCCACAAGAAGGCTTTTGGGTCTTAAGATGTGAATGGAAATTTAAAATGATAGTATGATTGACTTGCTGTTACATCACAAGGTAACGGAACATGAACGGCGTGCGAGTTGTGACCGGGAGAAGCTTAAAAAGGAACGGACACTTAAGCAAAGTTTCCGTAGGTTTTCCTACCTACTTGTAACCACTATTATGATTGGTTTTATCATGATTTTGATGAGATATGTTGTTATTATTATTATGTTTCAATTGGTTTTTGAATGATGAGATTTACATTTACCAATGATATATTAATGCATTGACATCTCATGCATGGCATGGGGAGATGACTTTGGGAAACTGGAACCCTATCCATAGGAAATGTGGAGTACTATGGATTACACTGTGAAATACTTTGACATAAGAATCCTATCCAGAGAAAATGTGGATTACTCTGGCTTACCTATCCGGAGGAAATGAGGAATACTCCAGATTATTTTGATGTAAGAGTTTCTTGAAATAATAGCTATGTAGACTTGTGATGGGTAGGACTCATTACATTTGCACATACATAGCATTTGTTTTCAGATGTTTTATTGAGGATCATGTACTATGATATATGCTTGTTTATACACTAACCATGTGGTAGCCCTGATCGGGAACCTACTGGGCGCGTTGGTCTAACGCCCTAATTCTATCCTTAGAGGATAATGCAAGAAAAGGAAAAGGGAAAGAGAAGGTCGAGGACCAGGAGGGGAGCCAAGCTTAAGCGCTTGAATGATGATTGGGATTTCTATACTACTGTCTTTTGAATTACATTCTTATGGATATTTAATAGCTAGTAAACTTTGCTATGGTTTGTTTATGGTTTTGACAATGGATGTTTGAACTAAGTTATTTTAATAATTAAGACTTGTACTTGCTATCTATTCAGTTTAATTCCACAATTAGTCTAGTTTATTCCGCATAACTTGTTCAGTTCCATGTGTGGTTTGTCTTTCATGGGTTTAGTCCATGCACACATGGGTGGCCAGTTAAGGGTCGGACTTGGGTAGTCCGGACTTAGCTCTCGTCGTGACGCCACCCGCTCTCTTCTGGTGTTATTATATTATTATTATTTAAAAAAAAAATTAAACTCTGAATTCTCAGAAAGGGCGGGGCGCTATGCTAATGCACCAGCTGTATTCATGGACTTGATTAACAAGATCTTTTGTCCTTACTTGGACAAATTTGTAATTGTTTTCATTGACGACATCCTGATTTATTCTAAAAGTCGGGGGCAGCATGCTGAACATTTGCGGATGGTTCTAGACACCCTGAAGAAGAATCAGTTGTATGCCAAAGCAAGCAAGTGCGAATTCTGGCTATCTGAGGTTGACTTCTTAGGGCATGTCATATCAGTGAAAGGAATAGCTGTGGACCCGGGTAAAGTGGCGGCAGTTAGAGACTGGAAAGCTCCAAGGAATGTGATCGCAATCCACAGCTTTCTGGGATTGCCTGGTTATAATTGGAAGTTTATTATGGACTTCTCCAAGATTGCATCTCCACTTACCCGACTCACTCAGAAAGGAGTCAAATTTGAATGGTCTACTGTATGCAACCGAAGATTGGAAGAGCTGAAAGAGAGGATTACGACTGCACCTATACTGATTTTACTGGAAAGATGCAAGGGCTATGAAGTATATTGTGACGCTTCAGGCGAAGGACTTGAGTATTCTCTTACCCAAAGTCATCACGTAGTGGCTTATGGTTCAAGATAGTTGAAAATTCATGAACGCCACTATCCCACACATGATCTGGAATTAGCCGCAGTGGTCTTCACTCTCAAAAGCTGGAGACACTATCTTTATGGCAAGAAGTTCGAGGTATTTTCAGATCACAAAAGTTTGATATATCTATTTGATCAGAAGGAACTTAATATGAGGCAACAAAGATGGATGGAATATCTGCAAGACTATGAGTTTGTGCTTTGATATCATCCTGGCAACGCAAACAAAGTGGCAGATGCCCTCAGTCGCATGTCACATGCAACAGTGGCCAGTTTGATTATGAAGGAATGGGAAATGCTGAATACCATTCGAGAGTTCAATTTGTACATTAAGAATCATGGGAGTATGTATAATCTGATCGTACGATCCAACATGGTTTCCAAGATTGAACAGGAACAACGGACAAATCCGGAAGTAGAAGAGATATGGGCTAAAATGTCTACTGGTGAGGTTGTACCGGAATGAGAATTATTACCGAGACAAGGTCTTTTATTCCAAGGCAGAACATATGTGCCTCAGAGCTGCAGAAGAGAGTTATTGATTGAGGCACACCAAACCAGACTCTCTATTCATCCGGGTAGCACCAAGATGTATCATGATCTGAAGAGACACTATTGGTGGCATGGACTTAAAAGAGATGTGGCAGAGTTTGTTACTCACTGGCTGACTTGTTAGCAGGTCAAGACTGAACATCAGAAACCACCAAGACTACTCAAACCCTTACCAGTGCCAGAGTGGAAATGGGATCATATTTCCATGGATTTTGTGACAGGGTTGCCAAGGTCATCAAAGGGCAACAATGCAATTTGGGTCGTAGTAGATCGATTGACCAAGTCTGCACACTTTTTTCCCATCAAGATGACAGATTCATATGAGATTTTGGGACGACTATACATCAAGGATATCATCAGGCTACACGGTATCTCCAGGACTATTGTGTCCGACAGAGATGGCCGATTCACTGGCAGGGTGTGGCAGAGCATGCAGGCGGCTATGGGGACGAATTTATTGCTTAGCACAACTTTCCATCCACAGATTAATGGTCAGTCAAATAAGACAATACATACATTGGAGGATATACTGAGAGCATGTATGTTAGACTTCAAAGGTGGATGCGAGGATCACTTACCACTGGTTGAGTTCTCTTACAACAACAGTTACCAGGCAAGCCTCCAGATGGCTCCATTCGAGACGTTGTATGGTAGACCTTGTAGATCACCAGTGTGTTGGACAGAGGCAGGTGAGCTTGCACTTATTGGACCCGAGCTAGTTGCAGAGACCATGGAATAGATTAAGTTAATACGACAACATCTACTCACTACACAGAGTCGTCAGAAGAGCTACACTGACAAGAGAAGGAGGTTCCTTGAGTTTGAAGTGGGAGACTTAGTATTCTTGAAAGTCTCGGCATGAAAGGGACACATGCAATTTGGGAAGAAAGGGAAACTGACGCCTAGATTTGTGGGACCGTTCCCAATCCAAAAGAGGGTGGGGGAAGTGGCTTATCAATTGGCACTTCCTCTACAGTTGTCATCTTTGCACGATGCATACCATGTTTCTATGTTGAGGAAATACAATCTTGATCCTTCGCACGTGCTGAATGTACAAGACGTTGATGTGCAAAGCGACGTGACTTATGTTGAAAGGCAGGTCAGAGTGATGGGAAAGAACAAAGGGTATTAGGAAACCGAGCCATTCCGTTTATCAAGGTGGTATGGGATCGACATGGTAATGAGAACACCACCTGGGAACTTGAATCAGAAATGAGAGCAGCTTATGCTGAACTTTTTGTATGAGTTGTTTGAAACTCTATTTCAATCGATTTTCGGAACGAAAATTTCAAAAGAGGGTAATATTGTAACATTTCGGATTTTTCAATGCAATAATATATTGGATTTTGATTAATTAAATTGTTTAATTTATTGAAATTAAGATTTATGGATGAAATGGATTTTAAAGGGGTAAGAATTGGGTCAATAGCCCAATTATGACCCAATGGGTCATGGATAGAGTTTGAATGAAAAATAAATGGGTAAGTGTAATTAAATGGGTCAATTACCCAATTGGGACCAATGGGTCAAAATGAATGGATTTTGGGAAGTAAATGGGTAAGTGATTAATTTAATTGGGTCATGTACCCAATTAAGACCCAAGAAATGGGATCCACCTCATCAAGTGAGGTGGCATGTGTATGAGGTGACATGTATATGAGGTGGCATGGCCAAGTGGGACCCAAATCCACCTCATCAAGTGCGGTGGCGAGTGGTCTAAGGTAACATGCATGGTCTGCTACCATGGTTGACTTGATCAACCATGGGTGAGTTCAAATGGGGTGAGTTGAATTATATTGAGTTGGAAATTAAAATCACTTGAGTTATATGGAAATGAGTTCAAGAAAATTAAGTGAGTCAAAGTGAATTGGGATTGAGTTGAATGGGAAAGACCAAGCCCAAGTGTGAGCCATGTTCTCCTTGGTTGGGAGACATGGGAAAGACCAAGCCCAAGTGTAAGCCATGTGTCTCCTTGGTTGGGACACATGGGAAAGACCAACCCCAAGTGTAAGCCATGTGTCTCCTTGGTTGGGACACATGGGAAAGGCCAAGCCCAAGTGTAAGCCATGTGTCTCCTTGATTGGGACACATGGAAAAGACAAAGCCCCAAGTGTAAGCCATGTGTCTCCTTGATTGGGACACATGGAAAAGACAAAGCCCCAAGTGTAAGCCATGTGTCTCCTTGGTTGACCAAGGGACACATGGGAAAGACAAAGCCCCAAGTGTAAGCCATGTGTCTCCTTGGTTGACCAAGGGACACATGGGAAAGACCATACCTTAATGTGGGTGGTTGGGAGGTTAGGGCTACCCAAAACCCATAGGGCCGATCCTCTCTTGGAGACAAAAAGAGATAGAGTTTCATCTCATCCTCTCCCTCCCTCTTGAGCAAAAGAATCCTATCTCTCATCTCTCTCCCTCTCTCTACACCCTTGGCCGATCCTCTCCTTTGGAAGAAAAGATAGAAAGTTTTCCATCTCATTCTCTCTCTCCCCCTCTCTCTACACCCTTGGACGATCCATTCCTTTGGAAGAAAAGATAGAAAGTTTTTCATCTCATTCTCTCTCTCTCTCTCTCTCTCAACCTACACAACTTGGTTGATCCTCCCATAGAGACTTCCATCTCATTTCCACCCTCTCTCAATCAATACCTTAGCCGAATGCTCCATTGAAGATCAAGGAGGCTTTCAATCTCTCTCCGTCCCATTTCGGCTCTAGAGTTGGAGGAAGAACAAGGACTAAGGAAGGAGAAGGACGGAGGAGCAAGATCAGACCTAAAGAAATGGAGGAGACGCGGAATAGGTATGTAGTGTTTAACGAGGATTTATTGGTTAAAAGAAGCTAAGGGAAAACATGGTTTCGAAATGGCCGAAACCATGGGGTCCCATATTTGATGGATAGGATTGGCTAAACCATTGCAAGCCATGAAGGTGGATATCCATTTGAAGATGGAATATGTTTTGGAATAAATGATCAAAGAGTCGGTATCCATTCAAGGAATGGGTAGGTATTGAGGACCAACAACCAAGGGATGGAATGAAGAAATATGGATGATGTTTAAAATGTTTTTAAAGAATAAGGAAACAAATTTTAAGAGGAAGGATTAAGTCTAACATTAAACAAATGAGGACTGATTTCGGGTTTTGACCATCCGCGGACGGGTAACAAACATAACATGGTGCTGTTTGTGGACGGGAGATATGCATGTAGGACGGATCACTGTCCGTTGGACGGGTTTCTGTCATCCGCAGGATGGGTTGTGGACGGGTACCCGACTGATTCTCAAAGTAAAGTTTTTGTATGATTTTCCTTTTCCAATTGGTTAAGTTTAAATGGAAGGATGTACGGCTTTGGCATGATCGGTGATCTATATCTTCATGAAAACGCAAGGATACAATACTTGGACATGGGTAGGATTCCTACCTTGTTGAAACACTTGGATTATGTACATGCAATGGTTTTTCTTTTCATGATTGATGATCTATTTTTAGTATCAAAATGCTTATGTTTTAAGAATGGATTTCAAAGCTATTATGTAATTTAATGTGAAATAGCATGTTGCACTCACATCTCATGCACGGCATGGGAGGGAACACATGAGAGGAGTCCACGCTCCATTTGGGGTATCCGATAGACAAACGTAGGGAGGGATCCGCACTGATTCCGATTGAGAAATGGTATATGATGTTTTGAAATGAAAGAAGAGTCCACGCTCCGTTCGGTGGGACCGATAAGGCATACATGGGGAGTCATGACAATGAATACCTTGATGTGGCTTGTTCATCAAGAGGTTTACCTATGTATTTTTGAGATATGGTTGATGGTGGGAAATCATGGCATATGACACCCATGGCATGGCATTGATTTAGCATGATTTGATATTATGTATCTATTCTGATTTTTATACTAATCCCATGTGTTTGCCCTACTCGGAATACCTACTGGGCGCGTTGACTAACGCCCTACTTCTACCTTAGATGATGATACAGGGAACGGAACGGACGATGGACGCGAAAGGAGCCAAGCTTAGGAGCTTGGGCAGCTTATTGCTTATTTTTAAGTTTTAGTTTTGGACAGTGTATATTAAGTTAATTGCATTTTGGGATTGTAATAACTTAGATATTATTCTGCAATAGTTTGACGTTACCTTCGGATATTAAGTTCAGTTAAGTTTTGGGTGATTGATTTCCTCGCTAAGTAAAGGTTATGGTTGGTTCATGTAATCAAATATTAATTCTGTAATATGTTTATTTCCACAAGTATAACCTTAACTGTGTGAACTGTTGTAGTGGACTCTGTCCACGTACACGTATGGTTGGCCAGTTAAGGGCCGTGCTTTGGAAGTGTAACGCCCCACCTTCTCCGAGAAATCAGAGTCTATTTTTTTTTAAATAATAATAGAATGACATTGGAAGAGAGCTTGCGTTGTCACGACGCGAGCTAAGTCCAGACTACCTAAGTCTGACCCTTAACTGGCCACCCATGTGTGCATGGACTAATCCCACGATAACAAACCACACATGGAAATAAACAATGTCATGCGGAATAAACTAGACTAACTGCGGAATAAGCTGATTAGATAGCAAGTGCAAGTCATTCTTTTCAGGTTACTTAAACCAAATTAAGATTCATCAAGGCATGCTCAAACCATAGCAAATAACTACATTATTACAAGTCTATAAAAATGTATTCAAATAACAACAATCATAAATCCAATCCAACACTCAAGCATTTACGCTTGGCTCCCCTCCTGGTCATCAACCTTCTCTTTCCCCTTCCTTGTTCCTGCATTATCCTCTAAGGATAGAATTAGGGTGTTAGATCAACGCGCTGAGTAGGTTTTCCGATCAGGGCTACCACAGGGTTAGTGTATAAAACATGCATATATATATATATATATATATATATATATATATATATATATATATATATATATATATATATATATATATCATAGTACAATGATTATCAATAAAACATCTGAAAACAATGCTATGTATGTAAGTGCATATGTAATGAGCCTCACCCATCAAACATATACATAGCCATCAAGTTCTTTCACAGTGTTCTTTCATTGGGACTCACACGATAAGGTAATCCATAGTAATCCTCATTTCCCGTGGAAAGACACTTCATCATTGAGTTGTTTCACAGTGTTCTTTCATTGGGACTCACACGATAATGTAATCCACAGTAATCCTCATTTCCTGTGGGGAGACACTTCATCATTGAGTTGTTTCACAGTGTTCTTTCATTGGGACTCACACGATAAGGTAATCCACAGTAATCCTCATTTCCTGTGGAAAGACACTTCATCATTGAGTTGTTTCACAGTGTTCTTTCATTGGGACTCACAAGTCAAGGTAATCCATAATCATCACCCCATGCCATGCATGAGATGTCAATGTATATGTATGTCATTTGTAAATACATAACTCATCATTCAAAACCACATTTGAAACATAATATCAAATACAACATATCTCATAAAAAGATAATAAAACCAAATCATATTTGTGGTTACAAGTAGGTAGGAAACCTACCGAAGATTAGCTTCGGTGTTTGTTCTTTCTTAAAGCGTCACTTGCTCACGACTAGCACGTTGTTCAACTTCCGTCACCTTGTGATGTAACAGTAAGTAAATCATACTATCAATTAAATGTCCATTCACGTCTAAGACCCAAAAACCATCTTGTGGGGTTCGGCCATACCCATGGCCGAACCTCATCATCTTAGTGTTTAACCTCCCTTTTCATTTGATCTCTCTTTTATTTAATCCTTATTAAACATCATATACCACAAAAATACCTTGGGTAGGGTTCCGTACATCCAATCCCATGATCATTCCATCTTTGATCATTTCATCAATAATTACCTTTATGCCATTGCTACCAATAAATAATGTTATCATGCACTAACTTTAAAACCACCAATTATTTCTATAAAATTGATTCACAACACCATAACCATGGTCCTTGGGGTTCGGCCATACATATGGCCGAACCCTATGGCTTTCCCATTTAAACCTCCATGTCCTAACTTAGCCATAGTACCCCATAGTTCGGCCATGAAATGGCCGACCCATGACTTGTCCAAATGTTCACTTGGTACCCTTTTTAAATACTTCATATTGTTCCATAATTATCATGTATGATTCCTTAATCCAAATCATAAAACAAACCATAATCTCCCATCAAAACAGTCCATGGGGTTCGGCCATACACATGGCCGAACCCTTATGGTTCTTTTGCTCAATGATTCCATTATTTACATACCAATTGGACTGTACCCTTTAGCCATGATCACTACACGGCTCAACCATCCATTGGCTGACCCAAAGCAGCAAACATATTTCCATTTTAAATCACATAAGCACCCATAAAATGACCCATGGGGTTCGGCCATTCACATGGCCGAACCATATGGTCCTTTTGATGCAATTCTTCCAATAATCTTACATAATTTATCCACTGCATCTTAGCCATGCAAACAGTAGGATTCAGCCATAACATGACCCAATTAAAAACATGTAAATACCTCCACCATAGGTATGGTTTGTAGACTTCAAAACCATGAACCTAATCCACTCTTTTCATGGGGTTCGACCAACCATGGTGGCCGAACCCAATGATATATTTCTACCATTTACACAACCTTTATCCAAGGTTAAATTCCTTGATGTATTCGGCCAATCCATAGCCCAACACATGTCACTCAAAACCATGATTTAAAACTTTTTAAAACATATACGTAATCTAATTTAACATCTAAAACAGTCCATGGTTTTATCTTACAAAAACCATCAAAATTAACCCATTCTTTCCATGGGGTTTGGCCATCCAAAGTGGCCGAACCCAATGATTCATTTTCCATCTCATTTATGAAATACCATCCAAGGTCTAACCCTTGATGGATTCGGCCAAGCAATGGCCAAATCATATTCCATTCTACGCCTTTATTTAACTAAACACTTATGTAAAAACTTACCAATTTCCTTGCTTCTTCCCCCTTGCGTCCTTTCTTTCCTTCTTCCTTAATCCCTTGCTGAAATGGCAGTTGATCTTATGGTGAAACACAACAACTGGTTCGGCCAAGAAGTGGTGTTCTTGAGAGGGGGAGAGGGAGAGATGGAAACCAAACTCTTCAAGGTGTAATCGGCCAAGTGTTGGTGATTCTTCCCTTTTGTTAATCAGCTTAAACTCCCTCAACTCTCCTCATTAATCCTTGATAAAACCAAGGGAGCATTGGGTGCCATCCAAGGCACCCCTTGGTACCAACCGTTGCACCCATTCAATTCAGCCCATGCATCTCATGAGATGAGATGATGCTGCCCATCCTTGGTGTCCCTTGGCTTTGCCAAGGCACCCTTTCACTCCAACGGCTGGGATTGATTTCCCCAAGTGTTGTGTGAGATTAAAACACCTTTCCATATCCTCTTGACTCACTTGATTCATGGCCCTTTTTATTCCAACTCAACTCACCCAACTCAACATACTTAATACATCATATTTGAGTCAACTCATTTCTTAATTAAAACCCAATCCAATTCAGTCCCAACTCGAGCTGAACTAACTCACACTTGAGCTCAATTGAGGGCCCACACGGTCAACCGTGGTCAACTTGGTCAACCCGACCCATTGGGTCCCCATTTAGCTCCTTGACCCGTTTTGACAACATGACCCATTTATGGGCTGATTTAACCATTTGTAGGTGGTTTTCACATGTACATCAAGCCTACCCATATTTGCTCCACTTGATTTCCAATCAATTTAGCTTAACCCCATTAAATATGAGCTCACACAAGGGTCAAATAATCCATTATAACCCATTGGGTCCCAATTGGGCCCTTTGACCCAATTAACCATTTTGACCCAAATTGATGTTCATTACCCATAATGTGCTCATAGGGTCTTAATTTGAGCAATGGGCCCCACCATTTCCTTATTTACAATCACATTTATTGAAAACACCAATCCAAGGGCACTTTTGTAAATATTCATCTTATTGAGAAATTGGGGTGTTACAATATAACCCTCTTTTTAAAATTTTCGTCCCAAAAATCGAACGAAGTAGGGTTCCAAATAAATTACATAAACCCTTCAGGATGAGCTGTTCTCATGTTATATCTTTTTCTCGTGAGTCATTTGTGATCTCACGTAGATCAATCTACTCTGTTTCACTTTAGTTGCTCTCATAATATTTTCCATACGTACTTGTTCAATATGTTTTTTCATCTACTCTCTGTGTGAGGTAGTCTGTCAATGCGAGCCTATGCTCGTAGCTTTTTCTGATTCCATTTTAACTAGGTTTCTAGTTGCACTCTCCTGGAATTCCATCGGCTAACTACAGAGTCAGGTGATCAGTCTAACTCGGTAATCGTCCATAGTTTCCCATTCAAGTTTCACCAGACTCTTATCTTTTCCGTTAAGTACATCTCCGAATTTAGGGACATCTTCTTTTGCACATAAGTCTCTATGTGACTAATAACTTTTGTTCCAACTTCCATGATACCAATACCCGGCATCAATCCAAACCACCATGGGGATAATCACCCATGGTTAAATACATCCATCCCTGGTATCACTCTTTCAGTAAATATCATCTATCCCCGTTTAATAATCTTCCATGAATATAACCCATCTATGGGTATAATCCATTCATGGAAAACAATCCATCCTCAGTATCACTCTGAACATGAGCATCATCTATGCACAGTTAATAACCATCCATGAATATAACCCACCTATGGGTATAATCCATTCATGGTAACAAGCCATCCTTGGTATCACTCTGTCCAGGAGCATCATCTATACACAGTTACTAACTATCCATGAATATAACCCACCTATGGGTATAATCCATTCATGGAAATACCTTGTATATCACTCTGTCCAGGAGTATCATTTATGCATGATTAATAACCATCCATGAAACAACCCACCTATGGGTATAATCCACTCATGGCATAAATAATCCATTCTTGTTCATAGTTAATCCAGGCACATCTTTCACCATGAGATATTCTATCTGTGGGAACAATCATTCTAATGAGTTACTATATACTATGGCAACCATATCAAATCACAAATATACCTCGACCCCTAGCAAGACTTAGGGCTCATGACTTACCAAGCGGAAGACCCACGTCCAACATGATCCGATCTACCCCGCCCTGCATCCCTTCGCCTCATAGGTGATACAGTCAAGCTCTAAGGCGGTCGATCCGCGTCTGATGAGACTAATACCACCCCCACGGGGTAAAATAGTACTTAGCTCTGCGCATTCCTGCACATCTAGTGTGCAAAATAGCCGTGAGAGCGCCCTCCAGCGCGTAGCATGCGAGGGACCCACTCCTCAACGGTAGCCCTGCGGGACCAAGTCTCCATATTTCGTATCAAGGTTCCCATAGTCTCATAGCTACTCTAAGCCATACTCATGAAGTCTATATTCTTATCTCATCAATACCATGTGAGGGACGCACCCATACCACATCTCAATCATATTGTAACACCCCAATTTCTCAATAAGATGAATATTTACAAAAATGACCTTGGATTGGTGAATTCAATAAATGTGATTGTAAATAAGGAAATGGTGGGGCCCATTCCTCAAATTAAGTCCCTATGAGCACATTATAAATGTCAAATTTGATTCAATGGGTAATGAACATCAATTTGGGTCAAAATGGCTAATTGGGTCAAAGGGCCCAATTGGGACCCAGTGGGTCATAATGGATTATTTGACCCTTGTGTGAGCTCATATTTGATGGGGTTAAGCTAAATTGATTGGAAATCAAGTGGAGCAAATATGGGTAGGCTTGATGTACATGTGAAAACCACCTACAAACGGTTAAATCAGCCCATAAATGGGTCATGTTGTCAAAACGGGTCAAGGAGCTAAATGGGGACCCAATGGGTCGGGTTGACCAACTTGACCACGGCTGACCGTGTCGGCCCTCAATTAAGCTCAAGTGTGAGTTAGTTTAGCTCGAGTTGGGACTGAATTGGATTGGGTTTTAATTAAGAAATGAGTTGACTCAAATATGATGCATTAAGTATGTTGAGTTGGGTGAGTTGATTGGAATAAAAAGGGCCATGAATCAAGTGAGTCAAGAGGATATGGAAAGGTGTTTTAATCTCACACAACACTTGGGAAATCAATCCCAGCCGTTGGAGTGAAAGGGTGCCTTGGCAAAGCCAAGGAACACCAAGGATGGGCGGCATCATCTCATCTCATGAGATGCATGGGCTGAATTGAATGGGTGCAACGGTTGGTACCAAGGGGTGCCTTGGATGGCACCCAATGTCCCCTTGGTTTTACCAAGGATTAATGAGGAGAGTTGAGGGAGTTTAAGCTGATTAACAAAAGGGAAGAAACACCAACACTTGGCCGATTACACCTTGAAGAGTTTGGTTTCCATCTCTCCCTCTCCCCCTCTCAAGAACACCACTTCTTGGCCGAACCAGTTGCTGTGTTTCACCATAAGATCAAGCACCATTTTGTCAAGGGATTAAGGAAGAAGGAAAGAAAGGAACCAAGGGGGAAGAAGCAAGGAAATTGGTAAGTTTTTACATAAGTGTTTAGTTAAATAAAGGTATAGAATGGAGTATGATTTGGCCATTGCTTGGCCGAATCCATCAAGGGTTAGACTTGGATGGTATTTCATAAATGAGATGGAAAATGAATCATTGGGTTCGGCCACTTTGGATGGTCGAACCCCATGGAAAGAATGGGTTAATTGGGATGGTTTTTGTAAGATAAAACCATGGACTGTTTTAGATGTTAAATTAGATTAAGTATATGTTTTGAAAAGTTTTAAATCATGGTTTTGAGTGACATGTGTTGGGCTATGGATTGGAAAAATACATCAAGGAATTTAACCTTGGATAAAGGTTGTAAATGGTAGAAATATATTGGGTTCGGCCACCATGGTTGGCCGAACCCCATGAAAAGAGTGGATTAGGTTCATGTTTTGAAGTCTACAAACCATACCTATGGTGGAGGTATTTACATGTTTTTAATTGGGTCATGTTATGGCTGAATCCTACTGTTTGTATGGCTACGATGCAGTGGATAAATTATGTAAGATTATTGGAAGAATTGCATCAAAATGCCAAACCCCATGGGTCATTTTATGGGTGCTTATGTGATTTAAAATGGAAATATATTTGCTGGTTTGGGTCAGCCATTGGATGGCTGAGCCGTATAGTGATCATGGCTAAAGGGTAGAGTCTAATTGGTATGTAAATAATGGAATCATTGAGCAAAAGAACCATAAGGGTTCGGCCATGTGTATGGCCGAACCCCATGGACTGTTTTGATTGGAGATTATGGTTTGTTTTATGATTTGGATTAAGGAATCATACATGATAATTATGGAACAATATGAAGTATTTAAAAGGGGTACCAAGTGAACATTTGGACAAGTCATGGGTCGGCCATTTCATGGTCGAACTATGGGGTACTATGGCTAAGTTAGGACATGGAGATTTAAATGGGAATATGGCCGAACCCCAAGGACCATGGTTATGGTGTTGTGAATCAATTTTATAGAAATAATTGGTAGTTTTAAAGTTAGTGCATGATAAAATTATTTATTGGTAGCATTGGCATAAAGGTAATTATTGATGAAATGATCAAAGATGGAATGAACATGGGATTGGATGTACGGAACCCTACCAAGGTATTTTTGTGGTATATGATGTTTAATAAGGATTAAATAAAAGAGAGATCAAATGAAAAGGGAGGTTAAACCCTAAGATGATGAGGTTCGGCCATGGGTATGGCCGCACCCCACAAGATGGTTTTTGGGTCTTTGATGTGAATGGACATTTAATTGATAGTATGATTTACTTACTGTTACATCACAAGGTGACGGAAGTTGAACAACGTGCAAGTCGTGAGCAAGTGACGCTTTAAGAAAGAACAAACACCGAAGCTAATCTTCGGTAGGTTTCCTACCTACTTGTAACCACAAATATGATTTGGTTTTATCATCTTTTTATGAGATATGTTGTATTTGATATTATGTTTCAAGTGTGGTTTTGAATGATGAGTTATGTATTTACAAATGACATACATATACATTGACATCTCATGCATGGCATGGGTTGATGATTATGGATTACCTTGACTTGTGAGTCCCAATGAAAGAACACTGTGAAACAACTCAATGATGAAGTGTCTTTCCACAGGAAATGAGGATTACTGTGGATTACCTTATCTTGTGAGTCACAATGAAAGAACATTGTGAAACAACTCAATGATGAAGTGTCTTTCCACAGGAAATGAGGATTACTGTGGATTACCTTACCGTGTGAGTCCCAATGAAAGAACACTGTGAAAGAACTTGATGGCTATGTATATGTGTGATGGGGTGGGGCTCATTACATATGCACTTACATACATAGCATTGTTTTCAGATGTTTTATTGATAATCATGTACTATGATATATATGCATGTTTTATACACTAACCCTGTGGTAGCCCTGATCGGAAAACCTACTCGGCGCGTTGATCTAACGCCCTAATTCTATCCTTAGAGGATAATGCAGGAACAAGGAAGGGGAAAGAGAAGGTTGATGACCAGGAGAGGAGCCAAGCGTAAATGCTTGAGTGCTGGATTGGATTTATGATTGCTGTTATTTGAATACATTTTTATGGACTTGTAATAATGTAGTTATTTGCTATGGTTTGAGTATGCTTTGATGAATCTTAATTTGGTTTAATTAACCTGAAAAGAATGGCTTGCACTTGCTATCTAATCAGCTTATTCCGCAGTTAGTCTAGTTTATTCCGCATGACATTGTTTAGTTCCATGTGTGGTTTGTTATCGTGGGATTAGTCCACGCACACATGGGTGGCCAGTTAAGGGTCAGACTTAGGTAGTCTGGACTTAGCTCGCGTCGTGACGCCGCCCGCTCTCTTCCGATGTCATTCTATTATTATTTAAAAAAAAAAAATTGGACTCTGATTTCTCGGAGAGGGCGGGGCGTTACAAGAAGCTCGGACTTTGCTCGCGTCGTGGCGTCCAGCTCTCTCTCACTCTTCAGTTTAAAAAAAAAAAAAATAGACTTTGATTTTCGACGAGTGAAAAAGGGCGGGGCATTTATGTAACGCCCCGCCCTTTTCACTCTAATATTCAGAGTTTATTTTTTTTTAAATAAAATAATCATGTGATCGGGGCGGAGTGTCACGACGCGAGTTAAGTTCGGATCTCTAAATCTGACCCTTAACTGGCCAAGCCCATGTGCGTATGAACTAGGTCCATAAAACTGATCCGCACACGGTACATATATAACTTGCGGAATTAACTTAGTCTAAATATAACTGAGATTATAATAGAACCTATGACTAATCCAATTTTCCATTCGTAGATAGCAAAGTACATGACTTATTCTCCAAAATTACTAATCAATCTTAACTAATCGTTTAATCAAAACATCAAACATAAAACAAACCATAGCATCTATCTTAACTACTTATTACAAGCCAACATAACTAATTACCAACTTACATTGTCCAAATATATCAAATATCAAGTCCATAAAATAGTCCATTCATAATCCATTCCAATCATTCAAACCGCCCAAGTTTCCGTGCTTGGTCCCCTTCTTGATCCTCAATCTTAGAATTTCCTGCGTCATCCACTAAGGACATAGATAGGGCGTTAGATCAACGCGCTCAGTAGTGTTTCTGAATAGGGCTACCACATGGTTAGTCAAAAACATGCATATAGTATAATAATAATACATGTGAGACAAAATTCCATAAAAACATGCTATGTATGAAATGGACATGTAATGAGTCCCACCCATCATCACCCAACATAGCCATCACTTGATGGGATTCTCATCGTCAAAGTAACCCACAGTGGTCTTTCGGACGCCCCGATGGAGTGTGGCCTCCGGATTCCTCCTGATGGGATTCTCATCATCAGGGTACCCCACAGTAGTCTTTCGGACGCCCCGACGGAGTGTGGCCTCCGGTTACAACACCATCATCCCATGCCATGCATGAGATGTCTACGTAAACATGTCATTTAGAAACATAACTTTACAATCATATAAGATATCAAAATCAACATAAAATGGCATATGAAATAGTGGTTACAATAACGGTAGGAAACCTACTGTTTCCGGTAGTCCACACACATTCTGAGTGAACCGTCCTTCTTTTTCACGAACAACACTAGAGCTCTCCATGATGATGTGCTGTTGCGAATGCAACCCAGTCTGAGTAACTCATCAAGCTGCTTCTTCAACTCGGACATTTCTGCTGGTGCCATCCGATAATAAGGTAGAGACACTGGTGAAGTACCAGGATACAGCTTGATCTCGAAGTTGAGCTCCCTCATAGGTGGTATACCAGAGAGTTCTTTTGGAAAGACATCAGCAAATTCTTTCACAATTGCTGGAAGCTCAGTGACTGATGCTTTGTTGATGACAATATTGCTCAACACCAAATGGTGCAACCCTTCCTGTAGTCTGCTTTGCTTGTCGGTACGAACTATATACTGCTTTCCCTCGGGTGACCAAAATGTCACTCTTCGGCGATAACAATCAATATTGGCTTCATAACTAGCCAACCAGTCCATGCCGAATATAATATCGTACTCAGTCATGTCGAGTACTAAATAATTGAACTCAAATCTGAGTCCAGCGAGTTCTGTATTTATGGCCGTGCATATGAGTCCCAAAGATGTGTCTTCGATAGGGGATACTACTGTGAGTGTGGTGGACAGCTTTTGAACTAGTGTTCTAGTAACAATTATAAAGGATGCAGATATAAAAGAGTGCGATGCTCCAGAATCAAACAATGTATAAGCATAAGAACTATTGACAACGGCCATACCTTGAATCACAGAATGATCCACATCCTCATGAGGTTCCAGAGCAAATAGTCGTCCAGATCCGGTAGGATTAGGCGCCCGTCCCGCCTGATTATAAGTCCTGCCTCCTCGAGAGTTAGCTGGCCTAGCTGGTGGACGGAAAGATCCTCTGGAATATGAGAGCTTATTGAGCTTTGGACAGTCTCTCTTGAAGTGACCCGGCTGATCACAGTGGAAACAGTTGTTCACCCCTCTGAATGACTGGGTGACTGATGCAGATGGGGAGGGCTGATTGGGACGAAAGCCCCCCGTGGACCCAGTAGATGGTGAGGGGTCTACTGAAGTTCGGACGGAACCTCTTATTGGGCTGAAACCCACCCCTCCCACTTGGAGCTCGGCGATTGTCAAACCGCACCATTGCATTCAACTCCTGTTCTACTATTGTGGCCTTGCTGACCACCTCAGCCAATGTGGTGCACTTAAATATGGTCACTTTGGCCCTGATGTTTGGCCGTAAATCCCTCTCAAACTTTCTTGCCTTGCGAAGTTCTGTGTCCACCATATAGAATGCATAAATGGATAAACTGAGAAATTCACGGTGATACTTTGCCACCGTCATAGGGCCCTTTACCAAGGACAGAAAAAATTGCGTCTGTCGCTCCTTCTCCTCCTCCGGAAAGTAGTGTTCCAGAAAGGTTGCTGAAAACTCATTCCATGTCATGGTCGTCCTCTCCCTAACTGGTATGAGTGCCCTCTCTGCTTCTCCACTACCTCCCACCATTTACCGGCATCTTCTATCAATTGTGAAGTAGCCAGTAGAATCCTGTCAGCATGACTCGAGATCTTAAGTAACTTTAAGATCTGAGTGATCTTCTTCAGCCAATGCTCGGCTCCGACAGCCCCTTCCTTCCCTTTAAAGTAGGGAGGATGCTGTTGTTGAAATTCTCGTGCCATACTCCGGTCACTGGCATCCCTGGAACTTTCACTCCCATTCATATGTTGCTGGAGTACAGAGGTTACCACTGCTTGAACTAAGCCCTGAAGCTCAGGCGGCACATGTGGTATATGTACACCACTGTTCCCTTCTCCCTCTTTCTGTGATGCATTCTCACTCCCCTTTTTTTCCCTCCAAGAGTGCTGTGATTCTTCCCCATTGTGCGACTTTTCATGAACAGATCGCTCCTCATCAGGTTGGGTTACCTCTTTCTCATGTATAGACGGCTCCTTCTCATGCACAGATTTTTCGTGTTGTGATAACACTTTCTCATGTTGCTTGATTTGCAACACCTTTTCCTTCCCTTTCTGGTTCTGAGGGATCCTTTTCTTTGGAGCCATTTCCCTAAGTCATGAAAACATTATTGACTTAGTTTCCTCGTACAGTTTATATTTTTCACAATTTTGGGGAGATTTCCAAATAAGCAAACTTGGTTTTTTTTTTTATTTGTTTTTGAGGGGAGAGTCTCTAAATTCCCTATGTTTGTTTTTCTCAATTGGGGAGTATTGGGGGATGTATATCCTATTTTGCTACGTTTGATAGATCAATTATAATACTGTACTTTTGCTATCTTTCACTGTTGTTCTCAGATTGATTTGTTCAGTCTGAGTCCACGAAGTAAATTAATCCGGCCTCCAGTCAGCGGACTCCGAAAAGTCGGTCAGTTGGGATTCTTATCCGTCAGTGAGACATGAAACCGTCTTAATCTTACTTCGGAAGATTCAACTTCCCGTTTCGCTCTGATACCAACTGTAACGCCCCGCCCTTTTCACTCTAATATTCAGAGTTTATTTTTTTTAAATAAAATAATCATGTGATCGGGGCGGAGTGTCACCACGCGAGTTAAGTTCGGATCTCTAAATCCGACCCTTAACTGGCCAAGCCCATGTGCGTATGAACTAAGTCCATAAAACTGATCCGCACATAGTACATATATAACTTGCGGAATTAACTTAGTCTAAATCTAACTGAGGTTATAATAGAACCTATGACTAATCCAATTTTCCATTCTTAGATAGCAAAGTACATGACTTATTCTCCAAAATTACTAATCAATCTTAACTAATCGTTTAATCAAAACATCCAACATAAAACAAACCATAGCCTCGCAGACTACAGGAAGGGTTGCACCATTTGGTGTTGAACAATATTGTCATCAACAAAGCACCAGTCACTGAGCTTCCAGCAATTGTGAAAGAATTTGCTGATGTCTTTCCAAAAGAACTCCCTGGTATACCACCTATGAGGGAGCTCAACTTCGAGATCAAGCTGTATCCTGGTACTTCACCAGATGTCTCTACCTCATTATCGGATGGCACCAGCAGAAATGTCCGAGTTGAAGAAGCAGCTTGATGAGTTACTCAGACTGGGTTGCATTCGTAACAGCACATCATCATGGGAAGCTCCAGTGTTGTTCGTGAAAAAGAAGGACGGTTCACTCAGAATGTGTGTGGACTACCGGAAGTTGAATCAGCTAACTGTCCGGAACAAGTATCCTCTACCCAGGATCGATGATTTATTCGATCAGTTTAGGGGATCCAGTCACTTTTCCAAGATTGACCTGATGTCCGGTTATCATCAAATCCGGGTCAGGGAGGAAGATTTCGAGAAGATAGCTTTCAGAACACGGTATGGACTATTTGAATTTGTAGTCATGCCATTTGGGCTTACCAACGTACCGGCTGTGTTCATGGACTTAATGAACAGAATCTTCCGTCCATATCTGGATCGATTTGTTATATTGTTCATTGACGATATCCTGATCTATTCCAAGAGTCAGGAGGATCATGCTGAGCATCTACGAATAGTATTGAACACCTTGAGACAGAACCAGTTGTATGCCAAAGCAAGCAAATGCGAATTTTGGCTACCTGAGGTCTAATTCTTAGGGCATTAACAGCAGATGGTATAGCCGTTGATCCGGCTAAGGTGGCAGCAGTAAGTGAGTGGAAAGCACCAAAGAATGTCACTGAAATCCGTAGCTTTCTGGGTTTGGTTGGATATTATAGGAGGTTTATCATGGACTTCTCCAAAATTGCATCCCCATTGACTCAACTCACGCAGAAAGGAGTCAAATATGAATGGTCAGAGTTGTGCAATCAGAGATTTGAGGAGCTGAAAGAGAGACTTACAACTGCTCTTATTTTAGTTTTGCCGGAAAGAGGCAAAGGTTATGAAGTACAATGTGATGCATCAGGAGAGGGACTAGGATGTTCATTCATGCAACATGATCGGGTGGTGGCATATGGTTCAAGACAACTAAAGATACATGAACGCCTCTACCCCACACATGATCTGGAATTAGCTGCGGTGGTCTTCGCTCTCAAAAGCTGGAGACACTATGTATATGGTGAGAAGTTTGAAGTATTTTCAGATCACAAGAGCTTGAAGTATTTATTTGATCAGAAAGAGCTCAACCTGAGGCAGCGTAGATGGATGGAATATCTGGCGGACTATGAATTTGCGCTCCGATATCATTCGGGAAAGGCCAACAAGGTGGTGGATGCTTTCAGCCGCATGTCTCATGCATCAGTGGCATGTTTGATTAGGACCGAATGGGAGATGTTGAATTCCATTCGTGAGTTTAATCTATACATCACAAACCATGGGAGTATGTACAATTTGATCATACGATCCAACGTGGTTACAAAGATTGAACAGGAGCAGCGAACAGATTCGGAAATGGTAGAGACATGGGCCAAGATGTCTATTGGCGAGGTTGTACCGGATTGGGAATTACGACCAAGATAAGGTCTTATGTTCCGGGGTAGAATTTATGTGCCAAGAAGCTGCAGAAAAGAATTACTGATAGAGGCACATCAGAGCAAGCTCTCCATTCATCCGGGT